>CAJPEX010006004.1:0-14135 GCA_905338405.1 Notodromas monacha | reverse complement strand
AAAAAAAAAAAAAAAACAAAAAAAACATAGAAAAGTGATGGATCTGACGGAACGATCAAACCTTCCTTGGTATCCCGTAATTGTATCATGTCACATGAAGTGCGAGAGAAAATAAACTAAACTTCACAGATGAAAAGCACTCGGCAGGAAAATCACACACACGAGTCACAACCACAAATTCACAAAAGAGGTCAATGTAATTTTTTAAAAGTTATTTACAAGTGGAAAGACAATTCAAGGAAATTACTGAAAATATCCTGAAAAGTCTTGCATATTTGCTGATGGCGTATAACGCACTTCGAATGTTTTCTTGCACTCCTCAGCATGAGTATTACTGTATTACAATTTTGGTATGGGATGCACGCAAGTTTCTCGTGCAATTTTGTTGGCAGTGATTTTACCTTCAAGATATTTTCAAGATTTTCCGTGCAATTGCTTTTCCAATTGTAAACTTTAAAAAATTGCGTTCACCTCCTAACTCAATTCAGCAGTCTTCCACTGCTGTGCCTCAAATTATGCAATAACTTCAGACGAGAGAATAACTGCATTTTTCTGCAAATAAGCCGAAATTTTCCATGAAACCCTCATGTGGTCTGTACAGCAGTTATTCTCACTGAAATCACGGCACAAAAAGACGGCTGTGCGATATTCCCACGAAACTGGAGAATTTTCCGCTGAAATTTTAAATTTTGATTGCTTATTTATATGTATTTTTTTAAAGATAAAACTTCGCGTATTTCTCCACTGAAACAATCGTAAGTCATGGCGCGCCGCCGCTCCACGTTCGACTGACTCGAAGGCGGCGCGCGAGGCGGAACTTCGTCACCTCAGTCAGTGGCGCTTCGCACAGGTTCTCCGCTTTATTGAACAAGGCTGGCATCCCGACGAAGTCCAACATTTTTCCACAATAAGTGAGAGTTCTTCAAGAAAGCCGAAGGCAAACCAGACAGGAAGCAAGGAGGCGGACGAGACGGGTCATTTATGGGATGCTGGACCCCAAGTCTGATATATAAACGATTTTCGGTGGCATAGTTACTGGTGCTGGTGTGGGCCAGAATTTGAAAAAGAAAAATTATATAATATATTTATGAGAAGGAAAGAACTTGTTCGTGGGTCTCAGCACCAGAACTTTTTGCCTCTACTTTCACAAAAGACAGAACCCGCTTCAAATAGTATAGTACTTCAAAATTGTAACAGCTCAAATTCAATGCCAAGACGAGAGGCCGAAGAAAATATGGACCTGGATAATTCAAACATCCCTATAATTCACACGTTTTTTAGACCCTGTCTGAATTCTCTTTTGAAAAAATATAACCAGCCTGCCCATAACTACAAAACTTTCCCCTCAACTTCCGTATTTCGAATTTTTGGAGCTTTTGAGGTACTGCATCATTCTGGTGGTAAGAAAAGTTGAACACTACTGTATAATAAAAAAATCGACTCTTGATCCCGCTGACAAAGAAGTGAGTGACTTTTTGGGCTAAGTATCCCTTACACCTCCAAGTTCAGCCTCCTTTCAACTCATTCAAATGGCATTTTAATGTCAAAAAGATCACATATTTTAGTTTACTGTAATTCTTTTGATTTATGTCAGAAAAATACAGCAGCTGCTCCCTGTACTCGAAACCTCCCTAAATCGATTTTTTGCTGGTCGATATAAGTTTGATTCAACAAGGTTCAACTCGCTTGTATCATGGGTATTGATCCGTAGACTCCTGAGACAATGAGATATAGAAAGCATGAAGGATATCCAGTATACAGAAAATTCGCTCGTACGTCTACCAAGGGTTACCTGAGACCAGAAAATAAATGCCGTTTATTGTTGAGCATCGCTGTTGAAAAACTTGGGGTAAAATATTGGCAATTGGTACCATAAAATAAACAATAGAGTATAATTCGCTTTATGGCGGCTTTGCAATTTCTTTCAATTTACAGTAAAGAAAAGCAGCATAAGATATCTACCGATTTATTTAAATTTTGTCCAAGTCGTCCATTATTTTTATTTTTCCAGCACGTCAACCCCGGGTTTGTTCAAAGCTGTTATTAAAACACACAAAAATATTACAGAAACCGGTATGTTAAGAAGCCAGTTGAATATTCAGTGCGGTTCCTCACCAAATTCCAGATTTAAAATCAATTTTACGAAAACTACTGATTAATAATGCAAATACTGTATCAATGTTGGTTTTGCAGACGCCATTTTACTTTCAAATCACGCTTTTACCTCATAAAAGGCAGATTTCTCCCAAAAATTAACAGACATTTTGAAAAGTGAGGAACACCTGCAGAGGATGGATCTTTATTTTATCCAGACCTGGTAATATTATGGGGATACACAACTTCGGGTAATAGCGGAAGTCCATGGACGAGTCAAGATGTTGCATAAGACTGGAATTCTCATTAGTACTGTATTGTCAATTGACTTTTTCTACTGTTGGGTTTTAGTCAAGGATCATTGTTGGATACAGCTGCAAGTCTTTTCAAAAGAATCCAGTGACGATTCTTCCGGTGACCTCGAGCTTTCCAGAGTACAGGTTTACATCCCGAGTATTTTCTCAAAATCATCATCATCAGAGAAAAATAAGATGTGTTGCATCGTGGGAAAAATCCACAATTCCTCCAAAAGTCCATTTTAACATTTGACAATCCCAATCTTTTATAAGCAGTCCGTCACCCCAAATGCAAGAATGTGAATAATGTAGGTAATTTAGTTTTTAAATGGCTGCTGTGGATATGTTTAGTCAATTCAAAATGCACCTGGATCTAAAAAAAAAAACGCTGTTTTAAACGTGGCTGTTGTCCAACAATTTCAAATTTCTTCGATTTTCGGAACCTAGCTTTTCCCACACTAAGTTTGTCAGGCGAAACATTTGCTCCGCCACAGAACAAACTTTCCTGTTGAGGTCGGGGTTCAATGATTTTCTTAAAATGAAGAAAACTAAAAATTTCGAAAATTTAAATTAACTGAAATTGAAAGATAAGCCCGCGTTATTGATTCATGTTGTTTTGGAACCTAATTCTTGTGCTTTTTGAATGCGCAATGAAATTTTTCCTGATGCCTCTCTTCCTTGGCTCCATTCTAAAAAAAATCGTGCATTCGCAAAGATTTGCAGACATTTTCCCTGAAAAAATGAACGCAGGTATTTACGGTATATCTTGAAGAAACAGCGCAGAAAATTGAGAAACAGAAAGAGCAAGTCTTGGGAGAAATTTCATCAAAGGATGTTTCAGTCTGTTACAGTGACAGCCGAACAAGTTCATTATGCAAGACATCCTTCCCATATTTCACAAGTCCATTTTTGGATTTCTCCAAATTTTGTTCTACAGGTAATATTTTTCGTGAGGTATATTTTAGACAAGGACATGCGCATGCACATTTCAGGTATTTTATTTTCCTGAAATGCTCAGTTTTTCCTTCGTTCATCAAAATTTGTTTCTGTCTTTTTCATCCGTATCTATAGAACAGAACTGATGATTGTAGAGATTGAAGGGTGAAAAAAGTGAGCCAAATTTCAGATATTCGCAGTTGCATCGACTGGTTAGAATAGCAACCATGAAATAATTTACCGAATGCTGTCTATACGGTATTTGAAAATTTTCTAGTGCGAAGACATACAATATTTCCCCAGTGAATATTCATGACATAATCCGTGTTGATTTCGGCGATTTGTAAATAGTATTCTGGTCATTAACAAGGATGAGAGATTCTGGCGTTCGTTCGGGTCTTGTCTCAACCGTCGTCATCTCATCCTTTCAAGTTCTTCATGGCTTGTGGGCCTCATAAGAAGTAAAGCATTTTGCCTTGACCTCTGGCTGCAGATGTACATTAATCTTCGAACTATACGATAACCTTTAAGATCCATCTTCCGGCGAATCAAATTTTGAGATATTCATGGAGTTCCATCATCATTGTTTCGGAAATGAAAGCAAATCGAAATAAGGTGCATTCACACTCACTTGGATAATTTTTCTATGGAACCCAAGCCAAATATAGTTCAGCAAAAAGTTGTACAAGCCCAATCTGGCCGGAATAAGTTCATTTTCGCTAGACAGCGATTCAGCGGAAGGAATTATATTGTATAAAAATTTATTCTATAGGGTACTTTTGGCAAGCATTTATGTGTAAACTCAAATCTACTGCTGCTCAAATATGTGTATTTCTGATCGACCAACATCCGAAAAAAGCCGGAATATTATTAAAATCCATATTGCATTTTGAAAAAATTAGAATTGCCGAATTTATGGTCATCCCACTGATTTTTTCCCGCGCTTTCTTTTTATTTCTTCGTAAATCGAAACTACATTTGATCAGACATGCAAAGGTTAAGAGTTTTAGACATAGGCTTTTCATGTTTGAAGTTTCCGAGTTGACACCTTGCTTTGGTAGCAATTTTACAATATGATGATAAATACTCTACCAGTGTTCAGGATGCTTTTCAGGCAGAAGTTAACCGCGCAAACATAAGAACAATCTTGAAATGGGATGGACTTGCATCCGGTCATTTCAGATTTATTATCCTTATAGATCTTCAAATGCATTGTACCTAACTTCCGTAGGTTCTCTCCGCATTACTTTTTCACCAAATTAAAGTGCGTGCGAGGCACAAGGTTGTCCAATCTTCCCAAGCAAAGGCATTCTGCGGTGGAACCAATCTCAAGATGAAGCCGATAGAGAAGATCCATGAAGGCTGAAGTGCTTCACGCACTGCCACGTCACGGTACGATATTTGTCTTCGATACTTGACCATGACGCAGTGTGCTCTTCCTCAATGTACAGTATTGTACAAGGATATTTCAAATACACTGTCCATGAAGGCTGAAGTGCTTCACGCACTGCCACGTCACGGTACGATATTTGTCTTCGATACTTGACCATGACGCAGTGTGCTCTTCCTCAATGTACAGTATTGTACAAGGATATTTCAAATACACTGAAAGTTACAATACTGTTTTGTGCCAGTAGTGGGGTGTCTCCATACTGTTGAGTTTTAGAAGACTTCTCATGCACCCGGAGATATGCGTGAACACCGATCATTCGCGGATGAACACGAACCTGATCGTATTCATATAGAAAAACGCGGAAAAATCATGACAATTGCCAGATTGCACTAGTTCATATCCTGAGTCTACGAAAGTTGCAGGAAAGATAGCAATCAATCCCGATATTGTGCGCGATGAGGTAAACCATGCTTCATTTTTCGCCATGTTGTGATGATTGGCGCGAGACCTGGAAACTGCATAATCAACTCTGGTAAAAAGTTTTATGTTTTTGTTCCTAGATGTCGCGTAGACGTTCCTCCGTGCGTTCAAGATCGACATCTTGAACGATGACAAATTTTGAGTGTTGAATGTGTACTGCTGGCTGATGCAAAAATTAAAAGTTCATATTCAGTATTTCCGAAATTCACGAAAGCCTCGGTAGGGTCTTCCGTTGATTTAGAATTACGGGAGGTTGACAGATTTCATAAATTATACGCAGTAACCGAGTTTTTTTGTGCAATAGGGTTCATCTTGAAACTGCTGTATGTTATTTATTCGATTCGATAAGTAACATGCAATTTTTTTTTCATGTGAAAGGATAGGCGCAAAATCATCAATATATTGTGTTATAAAGAAGGCTTTTCGACAGAAACATGCATGAGCAGAATAATAAATAACGCGGCGCTGTTGTTCAAGAGCTGTTTCCCTCCATATCAGAAGGCTTCCATGAAGGCTGAAGTGCTTCACGCACTGCCACGTCACGGTACGATATTTGTCTTCGATACTTGACCATGACGCAGTGTGCTCTTCCTCAATGTACAGTATTGTACAAGGATATTTCAAATACACTGTAAGTTACAATACTGTTTTGTGCCACTAGTGGGGTGTCTCCATACTTTTGAGTTTTAGAAGACTTCTCTGCACCCGGAGATATGCGTGAACACCGATCATTCGCGGATGAACACGAACCTGATCGTATTCATACAGAAAAACGCGGAAAATTCATGAAAATTGCCAGATTGCACTAGTTCATATCCTGAGTCTACGAAAGTTGCAGGAAAGATAGCAATCAATCCCGATATTGTGCGCGATGAGGTAAACCATGCTTGATTTTTCGCCATGTTGTGATGATTGGCGCGAGACCTGGAAACTGCATAATCAACTCTGGTAAAACGTTTTATGTTTTTGTTCCTAGATGTCGCGTAGACATTCCTCCGTGCGTTCAAGATGGACATCTTGAACGATGACAAATTTTGAGTGTTGAATGTGTACTGCTGGCTGATGCAAAAATTAACAGTTCATATTCAGTATTTCCGAAATTCACGAAAGCCTCGGTCGGGTCTTTCGTTGATGAAGAATTACGGGAGGACGACAGATTTCATAAATTATGCGCAGTAACTGAGTTTTTGTGTGCAATGGGGTGTATCTTGAAACTGCTGTATGTTATTTATTCGATTCGATAAGTAACGCGCAATTTTTTTCATGTCAACGGATAGGCGCAAAATCATCAATATATTGTGTTATAAAGAAGGCTTTTCGACAGAAACATGCATGAGCAGAATAATAAATAACGCGGCGCTGTTGTTCAAGAGCTGTTTCCCTCCATATCAGAAGGCTTGTATATGATGCATATTCATATACCGACGAATCTTCAATGCATCTACGTGCATCGTGATACCAAGGGACGTGTGCCAAAAATGCTTCAAACCATAAGCTCAGGAGAACTTTACGAGGACTTCGCACGACATTTATTTTCGTCATTCTTCGGCGCCAATGCCGTCCCAACTGCGCCACGATCGCGAACGAGAAGCACGTGTCAAACCGTGCACTAGAGGAATCCAATGCCTGGATACTTTTTGTTTTTGAACATGCTCAATTTTTTATTTTTATTTTTTACTGTCGATGCTTTGTTCTTCAATCGTTAACATCCTCGTTTGCACTCCAACCACAAGCTTATCTTCACAGTCGGTTACGGAGCTGGAAAACATCCAGTGTCTCGGCTATCTTAGTTTAGTTTCAGATTACGAATGAAGACCAAGTCCTTTCGAAAAGCGCGTCAAATCGTGTTGTGAGAGTCCAACATATTACAAATTTAAAAAAGTATTACCGCTTTGCTTATTGAAAAAATGAGTAAATTTTTCATCGAGAGAAAACTCGTTCTCTCGGCGGAGGGTTGGGGTTATGGTATTGTGAGAAAAGCAGACAAATCAACAAGTAAACAAACCTAAAACAAAACAGAAAAGATGCACAAAATATGATTCCGTTCATGTCAGGGATGTTTTTCTACTTCATGCTTCTTCCTCGAGTTCCAGAAATTCCAAATCAACATTCTTCAGCATCAAATAGCAACGGGAAGCGTTTGCTGTTTCGTGTGCGCGTGCCAGCAAATAATGAGACTACCATGAAACTATTCAACAAAGAACGCATCTGAAAAAGGCTCGAGGAAAAAGGAATTGGAAATTGATAAATTGGTTCTTCCAAAATCGCAGTGGAAGGAAGATCTTCTATTTTTAGTGTCCATTATCGAGAACGCTAAATTTTGATCCTTTCTTTGATCTTTTTATTTTATTTTTGGCCAAGGTAACCATTTTTCAGGTCCTGGCGAAAAAAAGCGGCTTTCTGCGATTGCGTTGAAAATCAAGCATTCGCTTTCCTATTCGGACCTTTTCCTAAGACATTCTCGGAGGACTCAAATCACTTTTCAAATACTATAGATAAAAGTAGGTGAACAAAAAAAGTGAACAAAATTGAAACAGTGAACAATGCTTGTCTAGTGCATGAAATAAGCAGTATTTCCCAGAAATTCCTTCTTTTGGGTTTCCGTAGAAATTCAAAAATCATAGGCATTCCGATGCTGCTGATGTTATTACTGAACATGGAGTTTCAGTAAACATCTTCTCAGGGGTATTGGTTTGAAAAATAATCTGCATGGTCTTCTTTTCAGGAATATACAAGTAGACCATCGCGGAGACGCAATCGGAAAACACTTCTTGCTCAAATAGCTGCTTGCAAATTTTTCATACGGAATCCGAAAAAAGTACAATACTGTACTGTACAGTATTTATGCTCATCTCGTTCTCCTGTACATATGGTAGGCTCTTGGGTACAACACAAACTTGAAGGAAAATGTTCAGTGAACTTGAATCAAGTCACCCAACGCAAACTAATAGATCGAATGGTAAATTTTGTCTGTCACCAGGAAATGAATCATATTCGTGCTACAACATAAAACGCCATCTTTCATTAAATATGCGAAAACAGGCTCCAAGAAGGGAATGAAAGCCAGTTGGATCATAAAAAAAAATATATATATATATATAATGCCCGAGAGGCACTGATAATTTTATTTAGCAGAAGTATTTGATGTGGGGTGCCTCTTGATGCAACGGGGGTTTTTTCCGCGTATTTCGCTGATCATGATTAGTTTTTTTTCTGTGCTATTCTGGGGTAAAGAGGTTAATCCCTTTATCTCTTTTGTATGCAACATAACCATCGCCTCACGCGTGGAACGAAATAAGCGAATGGACATTCAAAATATCTATTATCAGGATTCCTTATTGCTTCAAAAATGGATGCATTTTTTCATTGTTATCAACAACATCCAAAATAAATCGACGGGAATCACGCGTCTCGTCTCGCACGAGGCCGATTAGCAAGTTTTGTGACCTGAGGTTTCCAAAGAATAACTCCAACTCGGCAAACGTGAAGGAGCTCAGAAGTGAACTCGATGCCACGCGCTCCTAAAATGCAAGGATATTGTGGAACGTGATCGATATAAATGTAAGCTGTCGGATATACATTTTCAATGGAGATCAATGCCATTGTGCCTTGGATGCCAAGCGTGAAGTTTTCCTATTTCAAGCCGCCAAGGAAAACTTCATGAATAGTCTCGAATCCACCCCAGCTTCTCTCATCGATCCTGTTGCCCCCGGAAAATCCGCGCTGGGATCTGCTATGTGAAGCAAACACACAGATTAGAGACATTCCCAATTTTAAAACTTGCCAAAGATTTCCCGGAATCCGCCTTATATTGAAGGGCACGAAAATTCTTGTAGCTCGTCGGGATATTGATCAGATTCCTGTTGCAAGCAAAAATCCGGAAAGCTTATTTGAGGCAATAAGAAGCAATTCCTCCGTCGTCAGACTTCTATACCGTAATTAGCAATTTAAAATCTTGAAAAAAAGCACTGAATATCCATTAAATTCCGTATAAAGGGGCTCCACACGTCTGTTGGCTTTCCCGCATGAAAAAAGGTGCGGTTGTACTGTACTCTAATAAGTTCAATTTCTTGCCAAGCTGAGATATAGTCAAAAGTTTGGCTTAATATCAGGAATGACCTTTGTTTTTTCAAATTTAATTTGTGGCGAACAAATTGGTTGCTTTGAACTGGTTAAAATTATAAAGCCAGCCCCCATTAAAAAAATGCATTTTCGATTCCTCTCATAAAATGAAAAAGGAATTGAAGGACGCGTCCCGCCCATGACACGGACTTGATTAAAGGAGTGAAGTGTTCTTAATGCAGATCTTCAGCGACAATTTTGTTGAATTTAGTCAAAAATATTTTTAAATCTAAATTTTTGTGCGGCGCATTCAACTAGAGGAGTTTAATATTTAAAAACTGTTACATAAGTCAAAAATATACGTTCACTTTCCCCGTTGGTTATGCGAAACGTAAACATTTTTATGGAAAAGATGTGTCACAAACAGGTGTAGTCCAAAAGCCCCCCTGCCAAAAGCCCCCCTAACTTTATGCAAAAATTAGGGATTACTGGTATTCTTGTAACTCTCAGTGGTAAGCTGCACCTTTCACCAGCAAGCCCAGCACAAGGCCTAGTACCAATATGTTTGTAGGTTGAGTATATAAAGGGAATCCTCACCTGCTGTGGTCATCAGTGATTCTTTGAATGTCAAAGCATCATCACATGCTGACTTCTGCAAAATCTACAGTTCACCTTGTTTATACAATGGCTGGTGCACTTCAGATCATCAAAAATCAGAAGGGAAGGTCAGAAGGCATACTAAAATTGCTATTTATTCACAGTTAATAACACAAAAGCCAGTACTAGATGCTGGGAATGTGCCAACGCATGAAGAGGGCAATGAGAGGGCCACATCAAGAAGAAAATGACATGGAGAGCATCATCAGTGACACTGAGGAAAGGGGCAGCAGAAGCCAATTTTGAACATGATTATTAAACAGCCCTTTGGAGGACTAATGAAATCAAGCAGCCCTTCTCAGGGCCACCAAATACTGTTATGGAACTTGCATCCAATTAAAAAAGGGGGGGTTTTGACCTAGGGGGCTTTTGGTTGGGTACCGTCTCAAACTCACGACATTCCACAAAAAAAATTTTGTAGATTAAAAAATTAATCTAAAAAACCATGTTTTCANATTGCATTGTTATCAGTTTCTAGGCTATCCTGAAAGTTTCAGCTTGCTAGCTAGTCTGGAAGTGAGTGAAATTTGAGTTTCAAAATTTGATCGGAACAAACAGACAGACAAGAAAGTGAGTTCATAAAAACGTGGTAATAATAAATTAATTTTTTCACAAAAGATTGCATTGTCATCAGTTTCTAAGCTATCCTGAAAGTTTCAGCTTGATAGCTAGTCGGGAAGTGAGTGAAATTTGAGTTTCAAAATTTGATCCCGACAAACAGACAGACAGACCGACAAGAAAGTGAGTTCATAAAAACGTGGTAAAAAGGAATAGCATGACATCAAGTTGCACGTTTGCTCGTCGTTTTCACAAGTACAGTATATGCGCCTTTTTGGATTTTTCTGTGCGTATTTTGAATATGAAAATAGACAGAAATTTTATTTGAGCAGCAATTTGAAAAAAGGACATATGTTATATTAAAAAAAAATTGGACTCCCTGATTTTATCTTATAGTTTTGTTTAAAGGATCGCACACGTCTTGCGAACCGACATCATTAAGGTTCAAAGCATGTCTGGAAAACAAATAATCGGCTTCGAATCACACTGAAATGTACAGAAATTGGCATGACCTTGCTGATGAAAAAGATTGAAATATTACTCTATAAGAGCACCAAGCACCTCATCTTATCTACACATTTGACCTCAACCACAAGAAAGCTCTGTACTTCAACCATCCCGGAAAAAGTATGACGGAGAATATGGTGGATGCTCCTTGTCAGATCATGAATTTAAAAAATGTTTTCAGTACATTTGAAGAAATGAATTCAAGGCCAGAAAGGGTTCCCTTCGATTAGTGGATGCTTGATCAGTTGATACATTTGAAAGGACACGAAGAACATTCTGTAATTTATAAAACTCTTCTAACGCACAGAAACACTTTTACAATGTGACAATTACGGTATTATGAAAACAATTATGCGAATATTCCTGTATTCTGAACAGACGTACGTATATATAGTACTGTATTCGTAAAATCATAATACAATACATGCAGTGCTGCATAGTGCAGTAATTACATTCCGAATGAAAAATATTTTGGATTAGGAAAGTCTTGAAATCATCGAAAATCGTATGTTTTGAGGTACCTTTTATTGCGAAGGCTAAAATTATGTTTTTCCTCATCAATTATGTGTTTGCAAGTAATAATCATCGTCCTGGTGACTGCAGTAACTTACCTTAATTTTATTTGCACAAAAAAACTTTAGTCACTATAAAAGACCAGCTTTTTTCCCCTCCTTTTCCCAAGCACCAAGCCCTTGTAATTGGATGGTGCCCTGATTTTTTTTGCATTGCCCATTTGTCCCACTTTCTTTTTGCACAAATTTCCTAAAGTCAAGTGTTCGTGATTCCGCGGAATGTTCCCATCCCCGTTGGTTTAGTTGAGCGTGAATTACACCCTCAAGATACTCGTATTTGCACAGAAAATAATGATGACGATGGCGCTGTGTAAATACTCCTATGTGAATCTCGAGAGCACTCGCGTGCTTCCGTACCAAGTACTGTACAGTTGTACTGTACTTGCTTTTCCGGTCCGTGATTTTTACAGGAGCGATATCCCATGAGATCTGATAACTCCCCCGCTTTGATATAAAAACCTTCGAGGTCTCATACAGGTTGACAGGGATGAAAATCGCTGCAGGACAAACGACTCAAGCGGATGACATGACGAGGATCTGCCGTGACTGAAATATTGTTCGTATCAGTCCCACTACGAAATGACGTCAGGGCGGTGCCAGGGGTTCCTGCTGGTTGTGTTTGCGGGTTTCGCACGGGGTTCTTCCGGTTCTGACACGAGATCAAAACCCTGATACGAGATGCTTGCCCCGTTGTACATGCCGCAAAATAAGGGGAGTGATGAACTCAAGCGCAATAGCCCGCGATCCGATCACTGCTGGTTTCCGCCTTCGGAGCGTGAAAGCACTATATGCCCTACAGCTACTGTATCTGCAATCGAACAAGGGAAGAAACCGTCGAAGAGGACCATTACGACCGCCCTTTTCTCTTGGACCTCTTAGGAATGAGTGCTGTGTTATATGCTTCGACCCTCGGTGCTTTAATGCTTTCATTTCCGTCTGCTGAGGATGAGCGGGCGACGACGTTCTCGTAATATTCGAGGGTTGGTTCATACGTTCGGAGAATCTTTTGAAATACGTCTGTGGGACCCCTGCATATGGACAATTTGACTGAGGGACGCTTAGAACCGAAAAAAATCTGCCCCTGACATCTGGACAGTTACTCAAGATACAGAAACTTTTCCATGATTTCTGGAAAATTCGGAAAAAATTTCTCTAAATTTAATTTAAAGAAATTGAGTTATTTACATTTTAAGGTGTCTAAAATAAATTTCACCACAGAATTACCGTATTTCACAATCAAGAGCAGGCTAATTTTTTGCTTAGTTTTTTCAAAAGTTTTTTTTTTTCATCGTGCATTGTGCTCAGTATATCAGGACTTGTTTTGTTTGTTGCTTCTTGAGCTCCTTCTGATGCCAAAAGATCAGATTCTGCGTTTTTCTTCTGTACATCCATTTTCTGTACCTTGGCTTAAGTTGAGAAACAAATATTTTATTCAATTCTGGAGGGAAATTTTCCTAATTATTGATCTACAGGAGAACCAATTCAAATATTCCAATTGAATTCTTTAGGAAAATGAGGTTTGGCATGCAGAATTTCCGTCTCAAAAATCATGCGCGCAGTTGATTTAGAGTTCGTTTCCTCGGAGTGTTACGTTGATTTTTCAAGTCCCTCGGAGTTTGACTCATGGAGGTCCAACTTAATTAAATCGGATCTTTCACATTTAAGATTATTATAGCAAGTTAGCCGGAAATGAAATATGAACGACGTACTCATGCAAATATTCTGCATTAGAATTGGTCCAGGTTTTCAGTTCCACTGATGAGCAATTACGAAAACTCGCTCAATAATATGTTTCTTCATCTCACCTCTTTGACAATCTCAGACTAAAATATCTCAGTACTCCAGTTTCTTTTTTCATCAGGATCTTTATCACATTTCAATAATTGTTGGGTCATTGAAATCGATCCGGAAATGCTTTTTATCAACGCCAATTCTCTGCTTCGCTCTCCTGAAATAGTGTTTTACGCCAGAAATTTTTAAACTTTTATATCTCGGCTGGATTCGGCGAGTCAAAAATAATCGCAGTTCACTGTTCAACGCATGAATGCTCTCAAAACTCTGCAAATAAAACGTAGGGAAAAATACACGAAGGCAAAATTTGTCACTTTTTCATTCTGACTTTCTCCGCAGGAAACAATAGAGAAGAGCGGTATAAGAAGGCCTTGTGGCTGGTATCATCTCGAACAAACCCCGCTGTTGTGCATCACGTCAATAAATCCGTCCAAAATTTCTCACGGTGATACGAACAAAGAACTTGCTTTCCTCCTGTGCGAACATTTGACAGATGAATGAATCCACCAGTTGTGTCAGGTGGCGCAAGACAGATTCTTCTTCGGAAGCCGAATCCTCTTTTTTTACACTGAGTGATTTCCAATAGCAATAAGCTTGATTTAGTTACACAGAATATTGAAGCGGTTTCGCAAGAAAAGCTAATCGCAAGCCGCACTCGCCCACAGCAGATCAACAAAAAATCCTGCGTAAGAAAAACTACTTGGCATAAGAAGAAAGATAAATTTTTCTCTTCTGTTATCCAAAAACTATTTTACGAAAGTTGTTGGTCAACGATGATCAGTCGTTGAT
>CAJPEX010006000.1:0-14145 GCA_905338405.1 Notodromas monacha | reverse complement strand
GTACGTGTGTTCGAAAGCTCCCGATTTCCCGTTTCGTCGGTGCACGTGCCAAGTTTTTCTTCTTCTTCTTCTTCTTCCTGTAAGAGGGTGCAAAAAATAAATATATTAATTGGAAACTATTTTTACATTTCTATTGTGCATCCGAAACAAGTGCAATAAATTACGATAGAGCCTCGATTTCCGACATCGCGGAACTTCTTTTCCAGGAAAAAAAAAATTCTTTAAAATATCGTCTTTGATCGATGATGTTTCATTTTTAAGCCGCACTGACAACTAATGTGGCATCTTTGCAAGTTCAATAAATTTATCAGACTTGCCCTGACTTCAGAAAGATAAAGTGAACAATTTCTTCATATTTAGAATGCAAGTCGTTATAAATTGAGCCTATTTCAGTTTGCATCCTGCAGACTGCTGAAGTGTTATTCCGAAGGAAATAAACCTTTTCGAATACGAAATTCTGTTGCTGAATAATTGATTGGTGCACAGAATGATTCCTGTACAAATTCATGTGTGGATCAATGTAATTTACCTTCTATTAATATAATAATCTAAAATATCTTGATTAAAAGTGTTTGAAAATACTGTAGATGAAGGTGGTACATGCTGGTAGATACAGTTTTTCATTTCACCAGTTTCCCTCTTCAGCTTGAAATTTTTACGGGAATCCGTGTATCAACGTGGTGAAAATGTTCTGCAGCACATAATTTTGCAAAGATACACGAAAAATTGGGAAATTTAAATCGTTTTATCGAGTTTATGACTGATGCTGCATGGATGTCATCAAGTCAAAAATTCAGTGCAAGCGAGAACCGGTGTACTAAAATGTTTCTTGGATTTTCTAAGGCTGCATAAATTTTTTTTGGCCAATTTAAGAAGTTATCGCATGAGACTTATCCTTGTTTTGCAAAAAAACATGTTTCATATCTCTGCATTTTTTCTGCCATTTTTAAAACTATGGTAGTCTAGATTCAGTTTAAAACTCAGGTTTGGCAAGGGGGAAACCGTTACTCTTTATCTATGCTCTTCGGCTATACCTGAGTTCTTTTCTATGATTCAAAATGCCTCAGGAAATGTATGAGCTTTTAGACCTACCCTGTAAAATTGCTCCTTTTCTGCCATGTTGCTCAAGTCGTGCTCTTGGAGCTATTTTAAAATTCTCTCCCTCCACCAGGGTTGAACTTGTGCGAATTTGTGGGGAGTCGATGACTGCGCCCTCAGATAAACTTCAAAACAAAACAGGCTAAAGCTTCAAGTACTGGCTCTCTATTGGCGTTAAGCACAACTCAAGTGTTCGTGTTCAACTCGGCGAACTGTGAAGCTCTTGCCAAAAAGAAATTTTAAATGCTGGGTTTTCGGCTACAATTTATTTTAATTCTACGCATAAAATGAAGATTTTTGATCGAGTAAAGCTTGGTTTTCAGGAGTTTTCCAGCATTGTGGAGGTTTTTTTAATTGAGAATCGTAGTTTTGCCGTGGTTTTTATTTTCAATACCTCCTGAAGTTGTATTCTTTACATTTTCGACAGAACACTTCGGATTCAAATTATAGGCATTTGTTGCTGCTTCTAAGAGCTTCATTCGTTAGGATTTATATCAAAATTGGTTTCCAAATATTTTATTACAGTACTAAGTTGAGCCTAAATGAGCTCACGAAAATTTCCAGATCCAACAAAAACTCCTTTATTCTTTCCCGGCTTCTCAGAATTGAGAACTGCCCTAAATTTGATCTTTGATTTTGTTCGAAATGGTTTTGAAAGGTATTATGTCTTTAAATTTATCGATGTGTTTCCATAAATTTTGACGTGCATTTTTTCGTAAGAAACTTCCTTTAAATTATTCGTCGGGGGAATCTTTTGTTGTTGTTACTTGAAGTAAATTGGCTTTCATAAAGCGACGTTCAGCACCATTTATGTGCAAATCATTGGACAAAGGTTTTAAACGAATCACGCCTTTGACTTCCGATGGATGATTGTTTATTTATTTTTAATTTGTTGAAGCGCCCTAATAAACCGTTTGCCTAGTTCAGGTGGGGACAATGACTCTTCGTCATTATCTGCATCTGATTATGCCCCCCTTTATTTTCCCCTCTCCCACCCTTAATTTGTTTCCCCCTCCTCGCCATCCCAACCGGACAACGAACTGCAATTATTGCATGAGAAACCTAACGGGTTGTTGTGTCGTTATTGAATCTGCTGCTGATTGCTGTGCTTGGCAATTAATTTGTACAGCCGGAAAAATGTGTCTTAATTTCTTTTGCTGAACCTCGGCATGCTTTTCGTGTTTGGATTGTTTCTTCTTTTTTTTTTTACCTGGTAAACGGTCTTTAAAGATTTACATTTTCTGGCTTTTCTGTACGTATGTTTCTAGGGGGTTCAATATTTTTTATGTTTGTGTCATGCTTGCTTTGGGTTGACTACAGTAAATGAAGTTTTCAATGCATCATTTGTTTGAATATTTTGCGCATATTTTGAACACGGAGATGGGGAAAATTTGTGTGCGTTTCGAATTCAATTGCATATTGCATTTGAATTTGTCTTGGATTTCCTGGTCAAGTTTCATAGCCGTAAAATCATTACAATGATACAATAATTCTAAACGAAAATTGAATACAACGAATGCTCATACTAACGTTTTCAATTCGAGGGTACTGGCCGGAGATAGAATGTTGATTTTTATTGGAATTGTTTGAAAAAAATTTGCATGACAAGTAACAATAGAATCGTGAGCCTCTTCTCAATTGGAAAGCATAGTGTAATAAAAGTGGCCGTAGGCAAATTTGTCTTCCAAAAAAAAATCCGGTAAATATTCGAATGAATGCGATATTTCCGCTACTTATTCGCCTCAGAATCCATTGCTTCCTGGTCTATTTCAAAAGATTGTCCTTGCACGATCCCGAGCACATCATGCACCATCCTTCCTGCAAAGAAGGGAAATGATTGTGAATAATGTCTTCTCTTAGAATTAAAAAAAAAGTTTTTCCCTTTACCTTGGGAGATCCTCACGAGAACGTGGGTGGCTTTCCAAGTTCCTTTTCCGAACCGGTACGTTTCTATACGGAAATGTGGGAGCAGATAATTTCACTTCCTGTGGTGGGATAGTAATTACGCGTCAGTAGCAACCCACGGGCAAGGCTTCTTTTTTTTTTCTGGCTTCCTGATGAAGTTGAGTGCTTGTGCACTTGACGGCTGCTGAACCTCAGTGTTTATGTATCGACTTCTACGCGTAGAATAACACTGGCTCAAATTCCGTCCTTCCCTGGAGGCAAACGCTCTCGGCCCCGTTACCCGGTTTTTTTGTTGTCTGGAATCTTGACCTGCCTTCTGTCGGATTTGGTGTGATTCAACGGGACCTTCAGCGTCCTGAGGTCATTCGTAACCCATTGAAGGTTACTTTTTTCGGTGAATCGTTTGTGATGAATATTGTTGGAATTATGTCGAGGCATTTTTGGTCAAGATGCCTCCCTCTTTTAAAACGTTGTTCGATGACGTGCTGCAACACGTTGAAGGCAGCGTACCTTTCCAGTCAGAAGTCGAGGTAATACCGTACTAACTTAGTACCTACCTCTACTCTAATTTGACCAGATAGTTCGTAAGTATATCCTAAAAAGTAATCGATTTCATGCCATTTTCCCTATGAATGGGCCATGGCTTATTTTGGGGATACAGTTGAACCTCGATAATTCAACCTCCCTGAGTCGAATGCCTCCCTACGTAAAATTTTTTTTGTGTACTTGCACCATTGAAGTCCTTAGATGAATTCGATTTAAAAAATGCATTAAAACGTTCATAACTAGAATTTTCTTGGCGCTTTTTGGCTTTCATTTTATTTTCTTTGGGAAAAAGAAAAGAAATAAAAATGTAACCTGATGTATTCTGTGAGGAAGTGAAAGACTATTACGGAAATGAACCCTTGCCTCCGCATTCAGCATCCTGTCAACTCATTGAAGAAGCAATTTAATGCTTAAAATATTACCAAATACAAATTTCCTATAATTGTTCTTTCTTTCCCTCCAACAGAAATGCGTATTTCCTCAACTCGAAACCTCCCGAGTCGAATTTGTTGCTGGGTCGAATTCGACTTGTTGACTTGACAAGGTTTGAATATTTATTATCTAGAGTGTGAGGCCTTCTTTCGTTAAATCTTGAAGGTGGAAATCAATTGTACAGGTTAATTACGAGCGGGGTGATTAGGAGAGAGGTGAATTTTGAAATCCAGTACGGGTTATTTTAAGGGTAGGTTTTATACGCAGAACAATGTCTGAACAAAAGTATCGTGGCTTCTTTATTGACTGAGTTTTTTTTTTTGGACAGGTTTTCAACAAGCTTATTGAAGTCATGACTAACTTCACCAAACTTACATATCTCCCCAAAAAAAATGAACACATGGATGCAAAACTTTTTCACGTGCAAGATAACTAAAGTAAGAAGATATGATTGCATTTTCAATCGCGTATTGCTGAATTAATTATTATTTCCTTGTGAGCACGCTTACATGTGCACCAAGTCGCATTTTAATCGATTAAAATGTCCTTGTTGGATAAATAATTTCCCCATCGCAGTCACAGCACTCGTCTAGTTAAAACGTTTGCAATTCTAGTAATCTAGGTCGTGATTCTGAAACATTTATGGAACCACGAAAATGAATTCTTGCATCAGAAACTTTGAATACCAACGATATCTTTCTCCGCATCACTTGTGCCCGCGAGCTTCCGGAAGTTCCCTTCTGTCATCAACGGAAGCCCCAATATTTTCATTTCACTGACACAAAAAAAATAAAATACTCTACTTCCGCCGCTGAAGTATTTTCAATGGCGAAATTTTCTGAATCCACGTCTGCGAAGAACATATGGCGTCCTCCATCATATTGAGCATTCGTTGAATCCCCTTTTGTAACTGTGAAGAGCCCTCCAGAATTCTTTTTTTTTTTCTTTCTATATCGCCTTTTTCAAGTGTAACAGTGCAAACTTGCTGGTGGGTGAAGGAACGAAGCGTTGGGTTTCATGGGTGTTGCTTCGGGCTCGGGAAAGCTGGTTGTGAAAAACGTTCGAAGGATTTTCAAGGTTGAGGTTAGCCGACCGTTGACTCGAAATGCGACTCGCAATGAACTCGCGCTACGAGGTCACAATAACGTCCCTTCCGTTAAACAGACTGTAGTAGATTTCTTTGCTTCTCTCATTATTTCTTTATTTTCTCTATTCGTCCTGAACATGGTTCAAGGAAACTGTAAGAGAACGGATTGCGTTCCTGTTACCCCAAATACTCGACCGGTATTTCACTGCGGGCAAGAGAAAAATCGCCTGAGGCGAAAAGTCCAGAATACAAAAGATACTGTGCTCAGATGTAAGGTCAAAAAGTTGCCTGTTAATTTTGAAGGGTTGATTGTATTCGTTATACTAACGGCATTTCTGTAAACCATATATCAAATATCTTTAAAAGGGGTTCTTTGTATGAGAAACCACAGGATAAGAAAATGTAATCCCTTTACAATTCTCTTGGCCTGTGTGCGATTTTTGTCATTTTCGAGAAATATTTTTCTAAAAAATTGTGCATGGTGAACTTTTTCTTGGATGTTGTTTTTTCATCTGGATGCTTTCCTCTTGAGAAATAAAACATTGCCAAGATTGGATCCCGGATTGAATTTTTTTGAAATTTTCGCGACCAACGTTTTGAGGCATGTCTGGAACCAATTTGACGACCTAAATTTTTAATTGGATCATTGGTGCCCTAAATTTTGTTGGAAAATTTCAGAATTTTACTGTCAACTTTGACTGATGCAAAACGATGCTGATGGTTTTTTATTGCAATGTCAAGAAGAATTATCTGTGTGGACAGGGAATTGTTCACGGAATCAAGAATTATCCGATCAAAATCGGTTCCTGAAGCTTTATATGCTCGGCTTTTTGGGGAAGGGAATTCCATTGATCCCTTCGATAACGCGTGACGGTGAATTTCATTTTTTTTTTGAAGATTTTTATCAAGAACTACAGTTATAAGTTGTCATCGTGAGCTGTTTTTCCCCGTTTTTCGAGGACGAAAAGACGGGATTCAAGGTTGAGGTTGTTCGTTGACTCACGCCCGTACGAACTCACGAAGGATAAATTTTTTTTTCCACTATGCGCCAGGAATTTACCAGATAATTGTGCATGTAATTTATGCCCGGATATTTATCCAAAGGTCACGAGTGATTCTTAACTTCCGACCCATGAGAATATTTTTTCGCATATCTTGGAGGTGCGAAAGAAAAACAATGGTAATCCGAGCAAAAATTCCGCGATTGTATTGTTCCGGACTTTTCTTTTTTTTTTTGAAAGACTACTGAGAATTTTTGAGTGGTTTGATGTAGGTCACGACAAAATGCCAGTGGAAGCAGGAGGGAAAATGCCCCAGTGGAGACAATGCCGGGAGAGATAATTCGTCGTCCCGTTTATTCCTTTTTTTCGGCATAACTGCCCTGGAGGAATCAGAGACTGTTTTGAACCAGTCTCAAATCACTGTCCCGTTTTGACACATGAAAGTAATCCTATATAAGATGAAGTTCTGTATTTCCATCGCCTAGTCTTGATTTAAAAATATATTCAGCAGAGAATGTCATGCAATTAAATTTTTGTACCCAGAAGCCATTTTCGTTATTTATTTTAATCATGCCATTTTAGTCTGCATCCCATTATTTTTTTTGGAGGTGCAGTTCAGCTTATTCAAGTTTTTTTTTTTTCTGTGTAGGTCATTGACTTCCGCAGAGCCATTTTTTCTGTCCTGCAAAGTGTCTGCTGGCGTTTTCTCTAGCCGGCATTTTCTGATGGCACTGTTGATTAATGTGTCTGATATCTCACTGATCGTTGGCTTACGTTTTTGTTTTTAATGATGCACGGCCTCAATCATTAGTGACTAATGCGTGAAATGGGGAAGTAAGCTTGAAAATCTGCTGGACGTCACGTGTTGAAGATAAAACGCGGCCGAATGCATTGATGGAAAATGATCGACCTTCATTCCAAGCCTTCTTTTATCATAAATACTGAAAAGGGTCCGATTGCTTCATGACGTCCTGGTGTCCTCTGAAAGGAATTGCAAGGGAATCCTATACAAGTTTTTTTTTTTTTGGGGTAAGCTAAGTTTTAGCTGAGGCTAAAACAGCTGGAAATTAATGACTGATGAGAACTGGTGTTTTTTTTTCAATGAATTTGTGAATTTTCATTTTTTGTACAGGATCCGGTTTCCTCTGACCTGTGAAAGGTTCTTGTTTTTTTTTCAAAAAAAAATAGGTGATGACTTTTTATTAACTTTAATTTTGAATTTAGTAGAAAATATGAAAAAAATAATGTACAGTATTAGTAAGGAATCTGTATTTGCGTGCTTGGATGTGAGGAATTACAAATGTTCTGCGGAATCTTGGAAGCAGGTCAGTGATGGCAAAATAAAATAAACTCATGGAGGGGGATATAGCCAAGCTTCAAATTGCGAAAAAAAATATTTCATCAGAAAAGCATATGCTGAAAGTGTTCATCTCTAATTTCACATTGTACCGTATAGACCTAATGGAGAGTGATGTCCGAAAATAGTGCTGAGAATCGAGAATCATTCAAAATCGTGGAAATTTTTGTGCGAAATAAATATTGGTATGAAAATGACAATGAATTTCAAAACCCGGATCCTTCAACAGTCTTCGAGATGATAAAAAGAAAAGCAGAAATTGATTTCTTTTTGTTGCAAGCCTTTTTTGTTTGTTTTGGAGCTCGGATACATGCTAAGTCAGTTAATATTTTTTATCGATTTTTACCACGTTTTTATGAACTCACTTTCTTGTCTGTCTGTCTGTCTGTTTGTNAAAATTAATCTAAAAAACCACGTTTTTTAAGTAAGACTAAAAAGCACAAAAAAATTTAGTAGATTAAAAAATTAATCTAAAAAACCACGTTTTCAAAAAGCAAAAAATAACCTTAAACGTGGTGCGCATGGAGATTGTTGGGAAGAAGTGAAATACAAATGAAATAAATGCGCACCAGGTTTAAGGTTATTTTTTGCTTTTTGAAAACGTGGTTTTTTAGATTAATTTTTTAATCTACTAAATTTTTATTGAGTCTGCTCAAAAAGGCGAGATATCTGAAATGCCTCGTCTGTTCTGTTTTCATGTCTCAAAGAAAAGTGCAATTTTCAAGAGTCCGACCCTATGATTTGAAGACCGCGATTTTGGTGCACATTGAAGTGTTTTTAATCTTCGCGAGCGTCCAAAATGGAGACCGGCGATAATTTCAACTGTTGAAATTTTGCTTTTTCTTCTTTCTTTTCTTTTCTTCTCAACGCTGGCTCGTTCGTATCGTCGAGCACACTTGGATTTCCTTCTAATTCGAACTACAGTACTCATGCCCCTCACTTGCCAATGCTTGCTTTCACCTTGGAGAACAAGATTATAGCTCTCTTTTTTGTATTCTTCTCACATGAACGAAAGACGAATTGGGTTCAAATGAGCCTCATCAATCGAAGCATCGTTAGTCCCGATGCCATTTCAGGAGAATCGTCTTTCGTCGATGATGGGAAAGCTGATTTTCCGCTTTCTTCTGTGGCACTCTTTTATGAAAGTTCCTCGAAGGCGTTTCTCTGGAATCGCTTTATTTCGCTGCGCAAGCAGATTTTCGGAGGACGAATCCCATGATATGATTCATTGTTGGAAATTCTTTAACTCTGGGTTTTTTTTTTTTTATATTCTAGCATGCATTGTTGCAATGAGTGATTCCTATGCGAGTGTGTTGTTACCATAGGGTAAAAGCATGATAAGAAAGCCACGGAGATAAGTACAAGGAACTCCGAAAATTTTGTCACTGCCTGACCTCAGGAAAGTTCAACCTGACTTGTGCTAATATATCAACGAATTTTCCAAATTAATTTTGTCTCTCATGTTGACGATTTAAAACTATTGACCTGAATACGAATGACCCGTTTGGTTGCAATTTAAAATATGAGCGATATTGAAAACTATTTGATGAAGGCGAAACTCGAGTGATGAACAAGTTTATCCCCATTTTTTTCTGGAAAGCATTTTTGCAAGTCCAGTATTTTCAAGTTCATGAGATTCGATTTTTCAATAATGTGTAAATGAGAAGGTTCAATTCACGAGACGAAGAATGATTTCTTTCATCTTGGGTGGAATAAGGAAATGAAACTGACTTTCACAAGTGCGGGGAATCTGAGCAAATGCCTTTTATTCGTTGCATAACTCTTAGTTGCACCCCGTTAATTCTAGAAATGCTTTGTAATTAGTTAACATTCGTGACCTTGCATCATTAAATGCTAATCATCTCGTTTATAGTTACTTTCGTATTTTGACGATGTAGGAACATAGCTGGGGATTGCTTCATAGTTCATTTGCCCTTGGAATGTGTTGCTATATATTTACCCCAGTGAGAGAAATTGGAACAGTGACTGGTTGCTAAGTAGCTGGATTTACGCCTGTCATTGAAGTCGAATTTTTTTTTTTTTAGTTTCTTTTTTAAATATTTTATGTCATTTCTAGAATTTCTTCCCAGCTGCTTTTTTAAAAATCATTTTTATGCTTTTCCTGCCTGGGAATTCCGTTGAAGAATACTAGTAGGATGTTGACTCATTTGGGCTTTCCTCGCTACTAGGAAAGGATTTCATCATTCTTCCACACGTTTGTCTTGAAATCACAGCTGGTCACGTTCCGTCTCGGAACTACAGTGACTGAAAATAATCAAGTATCTCCTTGGATGTTTTTTCAGTTTTTTTCCCTGAATAATATGAGGTTTTACGGTTTACGGGGGGTTACACGTTTCCGCGTGGACTCGTTTCGGCGCGGACTTGAAAAGATCTAAACACGAGGGATTAAAAAAAATTTTTCTCATGTTTTCTAGTTCCAAGAGGCTGGGCAGACACCTTTTCAATGTCATCACCACTAATTTTTACACACTTCTCAGCCCTTTTAATCCATGAGTTGAAACAGGCTTCGAAAACGTTCAATTGTTGAATTTTGAAGCTGCCCCGTAGAACAGCAGCAACAAGCTGATCCGCTCGGAACCGTGTAACCCTTCGTATGTACAATACTGTACTTAAATTCGTTGATTTTTTTTTATGTGAATAGCTTCCAGGGGTTTCAGGAGTAGATGTACTGTGTATGTGTACACGTTTCTTCAGTACATGTACTGTACATTTGTACTGTACATTTTTCTACGGCACCAATATCGGAAATGCGTCAATTTGTGGAAGGATCATGACCTCGATCAAAAGATGAAAACCTGTTTGCTCGGGTGATGGGAGCTTTATTTCGGGGGTTCGTCATGACGAATGAGGTCATGCAATGAATATTACCTCTGGCGATTATGTCAGGGCCACGTTCTTATTCTAAGCATGCTCTTCTGTGTCCTATAAGTAAAGAAAAGGCATGTACAGTATTTTTCTTTATGATTAAAGTTTAATTCTCACTTTTGAGATACAGTATTTTCCTTGCGCATCTACTTATTGTTGCGAGAAAAAAAATGTACCGAGACTGTACATGCTTAATTCGTTCAGCTAATTGTCCTCGTGGTTTTCTTTGTACAGTTTTGAAAATCTGACTGTTCAGAGATGCTGTAACAAATTATCTATTTAATTTCTTACTCGTATACCAGCATACAGAGGTGGACTCTCTGTGCAACGAAATTCAAGTGACTTGAAAATAAATCGTTGCAGAGAGAATTTCCTAGTAGATAACCCTATAACTTATGTGGAGAGAACTTAATGGTACCAAAATAAAAATCCGTTCTTCAAACAAAATCGTTATAGAGAGAGAGTCCACCTGTATACAACGGTTGTCCCACTTGGGAGCGACCTCGGTTATTTCTAAAGTATGGATGATGATTTTGAAAAAACTATGATGTAGCCCATGATGTTCTAAGGTGTGACTCAAACCATGTCACAGGGTACTTGAAAAATTTCCGCCGAAATATGCATTTTTTCTGTTGTTTTAACCATTTTCTTCTCTACAGTTTAGATAATGGTTAAAGGGACTAAAATTTTTCCATTTCCAGCTGACTTGACGAATCTTTAGCACCCTACGACGTGGGTGGAAACTCTGGTCGTAACTGGGAAGTTTTTACTCATCATCGTCCAGCAAATTGAAAAAAATGCATTAAAGCCGCGAAAAATCCGAGAACCTTACATCATCATTGGGTACATCATACATTTTTTTAGCAATCATAAATGCTTTAGATATACAGTAATTTAGGTCGCGCCCAAGTAAAACAACCCTCGTGAACGTCGTTGTTTCTTTTTTTTTTTTTGAACAAAGAATGGATGAGTGTCTGACAAGTTGTTAACGTGATTCTTTCTCAACCGTATTTCTCTCCCAACATATAGTCTTCCTCCTCCTCCTCCAACACATTTTCTCCCGGAACCAAAATTACCATTTTTTGTATTTATTCCCGTGTGACGTAGTGTGTGTGTGCGTGGAAGTCGTCGCCGAGCCCCCTTCGCAAGAAAATACAAAAATAGTGAAAAATTAAGAAAAAGGCTGTAACCAGCAGAAGAATGCTGAAGCCTTGACGAGAAGGAGCTGATCCGGCTGGAGAGAGCGGCCAATATGGTCGGTCGGTCGGTCGGTCGGTTGCCCTGGAGTGGACCGACGACCATATAGGCACTATACTAGCTATACACTGGCAACCTTGAAACGCCAGACGGCCCAGCTGGGGCAACGAGAGAGAGAGAGAGAGAAGTGTGAGAGACTCGCGGTACGACCGAAAAGATAGATTATCCACCGCAAGCTGGGGTTTGAAACTCGAGCAATCCTCTCTTTGAGTTTCGATCCAACCAAAAGACTGGCTCCTCTTGGCCTTTCATTATTTTATTTATTTTTTATTATTAATTTTATGTACAGTATTATTTTCAGTGAAGTTCCTCTGCCGTCCAGCGCTTGTTTGTGGTGAGTGAGCGACGCTTATGGTCAAGCGAGTGAGTTTTGACACCGCGGGCCAAACTGCGGTGAGAAAATGCCGCGGAGAAAAAAATCACGCGGAAGAAGATGCCCCAACTATTATGGGAGGGGTGGGGGGGGGGGTGAGTAAAATGTTCAACCAACTGCTGATTGAATGACGATGCTCGTAGAATCAAAAGGAACACCTGATTGTCGTCTGAAAAAGATGAAAATGAATTGAAGGTATTTTAGAGGGTTCCATGAGAAAATCCCGTGGGGTACGAAAATCCCGCAGAAGTAACTAATGCATCGGAAAAAGCTTCCTTTAGTATCTGAAGCAGGCGATAGTGTCTAGACAAATTTTGAATAGTTAAACGAGTATAAATGGAAATTATAAATGCAAAAACCCCCGTGGGAACAAAAATCTTGTCATTGCCAAAATTGTGAAAATGTGTCTTCGGGGTCTTTTGAACCATTTTGATGGTTTAGGATCAGGTTTCGAAAGAGCCCGAAAAAAAACATAAACATTCGTTTGGAGCTTTAATCTCTGTATTTGGCTCTGAATTGAAATTGTGTGCGTACTTTTTTCCGATTTCCGTACTTCGCGGGATTTTGCAGCCGCGGAATTTCTTCGTGGAACCGAGTTTTGACATCGCGTGCCAAACTGTCTTCAGAAAATGTCGCGGAGAAAAAAAATCACACAGAAGAAAATGCCCTAACTATATCTTCGGTAAAAAGAAAATTTTTAAACTGCTGATTGACTTCCGATTTTGGAAGAATCGAAACAGAGAAACGCTTTCTTGTCGTCTGAACTGGATGAAAACCACTCGATGGAATTTTTGAGATGGACATTTTTATGATGTGTTCGGGAAGAAATATGCAGCCACTGAATGATTTATTTTCATCGTTCGGACAATCAACTGAAGGCACAAGCGTGATTTACGTATGAGCTGAGTGGTAATTTAAACCCCATACATTTTTTTTTAAATTTATGCTTTCGTCCTTGTGCTATTCGGAAACAAAAATGCAAATTCGGATGAATTTCTGTCACTTGAGCAATTAAAAAAGCCATGAGCATGAATTTCATGAAAACCGCCTGTTTCAATTAAGAACCTCTGGTCCGGGTTGCTCTTGTGATAAAAACAATCAATCGCTGATCAATTTCTGTCGCTTGCGATAAAAAAAAATACTAAAATAATAACACAAGCTCATTGAATGTGTTCTTTATTCATGGTTGTATCTTTCGTTGATTGCTCGAATCAGATATTTGCAATATTTCACTCGCATACTTGGTAAAAATCAATGTTCACTTGCTAAAGGCTTATGGAAAATGGAATTTTTAAAATCTGGAATACGTGCATTGACATGAAATGTTTTGGGCCCGCAAGCAATTTGAGCGAACATGTCGAAATGTTCCTGAAAATGAAGTCTTTCATCACTGGAATTCCGACTTTTCTGGAACAAAATAATTTAATCTGCGTGATTTCGGATTATATGTGGAGGTGCTCCGACGTACGAACCGTAATTTTGAAATATTTTCTGGATTGGAGATTGAATAACGGAAACGTAATTAATAAAATGTATCTGGAGAAAAGGTCTCGTCTGCCACGTAGAAAGATTTTTAGAAAACTTTGCGCTGGAAATGAATCCAGTTCATTACGACGTTTATTGCCTATTTTCTTACGCGGCATTTTCTCATTCCGCCTTATTTCCTCAGCTGAGGTCTTTTATTTCCCGGGGCATTTTCTCCTGGTTCCCGGGGGGTGACGTCACTCAAGAGAACTCAGTGATTCGATGATTGGCAGCTAATCAGGCTGAGTCCAAGGTTTTGTACTTGCGGGGGATTTTCATCGCCGTTTCTTTTTCTTGAATGTTCCGAATGACCAGATTGATCACTTGTTTTTTTTTCCATGGTTTACTTGCTTATTAGGTCAAAAAATATTGGTTCTGTTTTCGGGTTTCTGTGAAGACAGCCAGTATAAAATATCAGCGGAATGATATTTCTTTTAAACCAACCTTGATGCGTTTTTCGCATCGACTGTTGTGCTCAATTATATTTCATTTACAGGTCCGCAATTTGTAAAGTTTGAAGGGAAATCTGCTTAATTCGTCATTATTCACTTCTTACTTGATCAAGTGTTGATATGTGCTGTGTGTTGAACCTTCAAATATTTTCCCCGAGCAAAGATTAATTTAGAAAAGGCAGCAAAAGTGAGATCAATGATTTACATGGGAATTACAGTATTATGCT
>CAJPEX010005999.1:0-13146 GCA_905338405.1 Notodromas monacha | reverse complement strand
AAACGAAAGGATTGTAAATAAAACCAGATAATCAGCCGGGCTGCGGCCGGGACCAGCGTCCTAGTTTAAATTGGTATATTTTCAGAGAAAGCAAGAATATCTGCTAATATCTCAAGTTTCCAAAGGAGATGATGAAATAACCGCAAAAGCAAACGCAAACGCAACGAGAACGCAAATGCAATGAAAACGCAAACGCAACGAAAACCCAAACGCAAATTTGTCGGACTATCGCGAGGTCTGAACTGGACTGTGTCTGTATTGGAAATCTCTTTGATTATATACTGTTTTTTCCGGAAAGTAATCCTTTGAATTTATTCGGGGAATATCCTTGGATAACAAGGTCTTTTTAGCGTAGCGAATTTAGAGGACGCGTTTTTGGGAGGAAGATCGTGGGAACTCAAGGTCATCCCTCGTCCCACGAGATTCCTTCAGGATTATCAGTCTTTTGCCGATTCCTAGCAAATCTCGTGTTTCTAAACATCCCTCATCTAAATTTTCGACAGTTGGAATGCCCTTAAGTTCAGTCTCATATTCCCTTAAAATTCAATGCTAATGTATTTAATTGGTTCTCCTTCTTGTCAAAAATTGGAAATACAGTAAGTTCTCAAAATAATTCAATAAAAATTGTTTCCTCAACTTCAAGTTGTAGAAAATAACAGTGCAGAACAATCACATAGAATCTGATCTTTTGGTATCAAAAGGAGATAAAAAAAATAATAGGTCTTGCTAGAATATGCAGATGTGGTAAAAACTCTGAAAAAAACAAAAAATCAGTTTGCTTTTGGTTATGAATTAGAGTAAATTTATTGTGAAATATTTTTAAAACATTTTCTCAATACATAAGTAGCTTGATTTTTCAAATGAAATCAAAATTAAAAATCAAATGCTTCAATCTTTTGGAAACATTTCAGAAAAGTGTCCCTATATAACTTGAGCCAATGTCTGAATTTTGGGCCTTCATTTTTTTTTCAAGTGTCCCTATATAAGTTGAATTTCCCAAATTTTGGGATTGTCGCAAATATTTCAACGGCTATATTAAATTCAATACGCTAGCTTTAAGAGAACCCAAATTCCCCAGCAAATTTAGTCTTTCATTCTATCAGTGTGGGAATCTTGGAAGACCTTGGCTCCCACAGAGGTTTGGCAGCCTCCAAGGCTGTATTTTATTACCAAGTTCCTGTTGCTGTTTTTCATCCTTGAAGGACAGTTTTCCTGCTTTCCAAACTTGACCATTTTATTACAGTCCAAATTGAACTTTTGTGTGAGAATGTTCTCCAAGATTTTGCAAATTTCTGTTGTGATATATCAAAGTATACCAACCTTAAAATAGGGTGTTTTGCACCCCGGTTGTAGCCCAACCAAATTATTGTGCTTTATTTTTCAACCTCTTTTCCAAGCTTTCAATTCAAATTCATACCTCTTCCTTGTTGGGATTTATTCCCAACAGGGATGTCCATATGTTGGGGCCTACTGTATCAACATGTCTCATTTTACACACTTTTGTCCATAATTGTTTGCCAGCCATTTTCATTCAGTAAATTTCTTATTTGTTTTAGTCACACAGGGATTATGCATTTGCAATATTATTAGAAAAATTTCTGCATTTAAAAATGTATTTTAGTTTTTGAAAGTTTCTTTTACAAAGCTGGGTAATGCATTTTTTAAAATCTCAATCAAGACAGAGTTTTATTTTATTTGCAAAGATTTGAATATCACACCATTTTCTCAAGTCTAAATTATTTTATTTCAAGATTTGTATGATGAGTTAAAGAGTAAAATAATTATATATGAATTTATTTTCTGACTCCTGAGTATTACTATATTGTTATGAAAAATGTTCACTTTTGCAGCATCACACAAAAGCTTCAAGGATACGCCTACATTATTATTGTAAACAAAAAGGTGTTTTATCAGTTGTGCTGAAACAAACACCTTCTGCTGGAAACGCCCTCTGAAGTGGAGCTTGAGAAAAGTCATCCATTTCACTGTTGCTGCTGCAGTTGTATGGGCTGATGCAGTATTTTTGTGACATTGTCAAAGAATTTTTCAATTCCATGGTGTTTGCATGTGAATTTCTGCAAGTGTTACATATACATCAGTTCCATGAACCAATTAAGACTGAGATGAAATGCTTTACTGTACAATGTACTCATTTTAAACTGTCCAGAAACACCAACAAAACTGGAATTTTAATGTGTAATTTTGAATTGAATTGGTATTTGAACTGGTTACATATTGAAAATTAGGTCAGTTGATGAGTAATAAACAATTTGGCATACATTTTGCTTCCATCAGTTGATTCCTTTTATATGCATTCTGACAAAATTTTAAAAATAATATACTCCAAGTACTTGAACTAAAAAAGAGAAGAAGAAGAATTCCTCATGAGAATTGGCACAAAAACAAAGAACAAAGAAACATAAAATACTTTAATCTGAATGAAGGAAATATTTCAAAGTGAAAAACAAATCTTGCATATCAAACTTTCCTAATTTCTGATCATCCTTATACTTATTTGAGAAATATTTTACAACACTAGCTGAATAATGAGAAAATTTTTAAAGAAAAAAAATCAAGTGTTGGAACAAAAAAAGGAATCCTCATTCCATAAACAAAAAAACTCATTCCTTGAATCTCCACTTGTTCAAGGAGGAACAGCTTAGGGACTTGGAATGACTCACCAAAGTGTCTCCCATACAATCATGATGGGTTTCTTAGTGCTGATTCCAGCCTTTCATTATTCTTCATTTGCTGGTTAGTATATTTCAACTGTTTTTCTATGAAAATTTGCCAAGCGCAAGAATTGGTCAAAAATGCCAAGAAAACCATGATCTCAGTTGGACAACTTAGACCTCACATTTTCTTTTCTATTCCCAAGACTTCTAGTTCAATATAAATCATCAAGGAACAGTAATAATCCACATCCGTTTTCTAAAACATTTCATAAGATTTATTTCTTATCATACTAATTCCTCTCATAAATTATCAAGATTAGACTTCACTTTTTAAAGTCTGGAAAGATTTAAAGTGTATTGGTTTTGAGAGGATTGGTCAGGAACTGAATGGAATTTAAAATTAGTGCATGCACATTTTAACTTTAGCATGCAAGGTTCAAATTAGCAATAAGTTTTAATTTATTATATGAATGAATTTCTTCAGTGTTTGCATGCAAAAAATTGAACATTTTTTCAATAATACTGTACTTAAAAAAAATAATCTTTTGCATAACAAACCTCCTTTTGAAATGGATAAATTGTTTTAATGAATGAACACACACCTTATTGGCCAGTATTTTCTTGGAGCTTCTTTCCAACAAATGCACTCACTGCTGGTCAGATATTCATCCATCTATATTGAAAATGACCAACAGGTGTGGAAGCTGCTTTGGCTGATGACCTGAGTAGACTCAGACAGCGTTTACTCACTGGCTATGCTAATTTCCTGCCACCTTTTGATTCCAATGGACATCCAACTGAGGTCATCATGAGTTCCTCCATCCTTGCTGCCAATTTTGATGACAAAACCAGGGTCTTGGAGACTGACTTCGTCTTCTTATGGGTAAATTCATATACAGTGGCCCCCGCCTAACAGACCTCCTGTGTAAGGGATTTTTGCCGAACAGACCAGCTCTGCAAGCAGTTTTTCCTCCTGCCCAACAGACAAAATCCACCAAACAGACTTCTTTTGGTTTAAAATTAGTGTTGAAAATTGNAACAGACCAGCTCTGCAAGCAGTTTTTCCTCCCGCCCAACAGACAAAATCCACCAAACAGACTTCTTTTGGTTTAAAATTAGTGTTGAAAATTGAAATTTTTAATTTTTTATTCAATTGAATTCATGTAAAGGACTTTTTGTCTAACAGACTCGTCACTTGCACGAATCAAGTCCGTTAGATAAGGGTTGACTGTACTTTGATCCATACTTTATACAATACATGCTGTGTATATAAACCCAAATCATTAGGAAGTACAGAAAATATTATATTCATATTCAAATTAGTCATTGTTTGCAAATTAAGAATGCACAGCAATGCACTGTCATCAAAATATTCTGTCATTCTTTCTTGCTAGCAGACAAAGCTTGAGACATTTGCATGTTTCCCTACTTTCCCTTCCCTATAATGACATGCTGTGTGCCAATAAGTTACATATGATGCCAAGTTATGTAACTCCTCCCAGAATGAGGTCAAATCCAGCAGGTCTGACCCCAATTTTGAACAAAAGTCTGTAAAGCTACCTGCATTTTGCTATATACATGCACTCATTGCTTCTGTGCTTGTTTATTGTTGACTGGAGTCAAAGTATGCTTTTATTCTACCTTTATTGTCAGGTATGAGAATAAACACTTATACAGCCTTTTATATAAGAAACAATTGAGGAGTATTCACTTGATGTAAACTCATTTATAAGTGATAGAAATCTCCTCATAAGATATAAAGTTGTCAGACCTAAGTTAATGATACAAGTACAATGGTAGGGTATTAAATGTATAGACTCAGGAGACATATATTGAAATCTTTGTATTTTCTGAAGATCTAATTGAAGTCTAATAACAACATGCATAGTTCATCTAATTTAACTGATAAAAGCAGCCTTTTTGAGTATTTTACAAAAAGTCTTCTCTGATTCCCATGTGAAATAATTTTGTGAATTTCCTACTTCCAATACTCAAGAAAAATGTGAAGCATCATAGTTCATCTAATTTAACTGATAAAAGCAGCCTTTTTGAGTATTTTACAAAAAGTCTTCTCTGATTCCCATGTGAAATAATTTTGTGAATTTCCTACTTCCAATACTCAAGAAAAATGTGAAGCAAAAATGAATTCATATTGGCAGTATAATGCTTATAAAAGACCAATCCCTTGTCTCTCCACTTTAAAGAGGGACATGGGTCTCAGAAAAAATGATTCATCAAAAGGTTTTTCCATAATATGATGATGGGGTTCTGAATGCTGATCTCAGCCTTCCATTATATTATGCATATATGGTTATTATATTTATAAATGCCAATAATAAAAATATAGGCTGATATAGGAATATAATCTTTTGAGACATTTTTCAACATTCAAGACTACCTTGGTTGAAGGCATTATTCTCATCATTTACAGGAATGGACAGACAAGCGATTGGTGTGGAGTACAGATGAGTTTGGTGGAGCAAATCAGATCCAGCTGAACCCAAGGGATATTTCCCAAGGTCTTCAGTAGGACCGATTACCCATTCACCTGTAAAGTAAAGAAGAGGAACGTTTAAATCAAGAAAAATTGGGGACTAAAAGACTTTTTAAGAGTAGGTAGTTTTAATTTTAAGAATACCCAAAATTTTAGATATGGAAATACTGGATAATATTAAGGGATTGTTGTCTCAAATTGTTATGAACAAATAAAAAAAAATCCTTGATCTTTTAATTGCTGAATGATCAACTTGTTTCTTTTTTGTGGATAATAATGTTCAACAAACTTTGAGACTTGTGTCTCAGATATTTTGAATTGTTTTACGCATTCTTTCAAAACATACAAAGAACACTGCAATGACAGTCTTTTGATGAGTGTTTTTATTACTTTTATATGCTGAGCAACATATAATATGTTGCAGAGCAGAGCAAAGTCCAGTAACAGTAAGCTTGCTTCAACACTGGAAACACCTGTATTTAAAGATCCCAACCAACAAGGTCATGGCACATGCATTTATAGCAAACCAATTTGGATTGCTGTCAACATACTTTTGTTGTGCATCAAACAAAAGAAATGGCAATGATGTAAAAAGGGGTTCCAGGTATAGCAAAGGAATGTAGAATTGAGTTTTGTGCCAAGCGCAGCAAAGCATAACAAACTCAGAAGTAACAAGGGAATGTTCAAAAGGGCTGTTCACATTGTAGTCATAACAATATGGCTACAGTACAGTGAGACCCCAAGATGCAGATGCAATTGGTGCATCAAGAGTGTTTCTAAGTCAAAATGTCCGTAAGTTGAGTCTGATTTTCCCTTAGACTTACATTATATAATTTTTAATTGGTGTTTTATGGACAAAATACTCACCATATAATTGCTGAATACTGATGCCTCTGTACAGTACATAGAAATGTTGGCATTCTCTGTAAAAATAACATTCAAGTGAAAAAGAGAGAAGGAAGTCCCTCTATGCTGGAGGTAATTTTTTCAATTAGCTAAATGGTTGGTAAATTGGTGAGAGAAATGCCCAAGAACTTTTCTTGCATCAATTTTAGGGTTGGAAATATCTGTTTCTTGTAATTTGGCCTGAAACTTATTTTCAATTTTATCAGAAAATGTCCCTATGTTGAGTCAGTGTCCTCATGCTGGGCATTTTATTAATATTTTATGGGAAACTAAGTGTTCCAATGTCAAATTGTCCGCATGTCAAGGTGTCCACATGTGGGGGTCTCACTATGTATATTTACAGAGGAATTCTCTACTTTTTGAATTATCCATGTTGCACAGAGAATTCCAATGATTTGCATATGCATATACATGTATATATGTATACATTTGCATGGCATCTACATAAAACAACCCAAATGTATTCTTCTTTTCATAATTTGAAACTGCACTAGATTATTTTGCAAAATTCTCAGCACATTTTAAAGTTATACAGGAAACTGGTTAATTTTACAGGCTTGTATATATTTACAGATGAATATGCTTCTTTCTTAATCATGCCTCACAGGGAATATATATTGCAATGATTTTCAAACAAAAATGTGGATATATGTGTACATTTCCAGGGCATTTAACAGCAATCTGAATCCATTTTAATTTTTTTCCAAAATTCAATAAAGGACTGTAGCTTTTAGATTGTCAGCAAATTTTTAGGGCATATATAGATAAATATGGGATATTCTGTGATTTATTTTACTGGCCTGTATTTTCAGGTGGATATATATTCTTATTATTTTGGTATATTATTGTATTATAGGTCATTTCCAATGATCTGCTTACACATTTTTGCTGTATATATTTTTGCAGGGCATCTCAAAGCGATCCGAATCAATTGCGGGACGCCATGGAAATGACACGCGCCATAGTTGCCAACAATGGCACAGTGCTCCATTGGCCACGTTTCCGGACCCATTCCACTTGTCCGAATGCGGATTTGACAGATTGGCCAGCAGAAACCATCAAGTGCTCCATTGTTTTCGCAGGGGCGTCTTTCCTGGGCTCTGAACGCATCCACTTCCTTCATCCCCAAAGAATAAACAAGAATGTGAGCAAAGCTTAATAATAATCTTGAATAAGAAAATTGCAACTTTTTTATTATGCTGTATGGGTTCTTTTTTTTTTTGGAAATAATTTTCTCATGAACAATTTCAATACAGGCAATATTTTTGGGCATAATGTATCAATAATATACTACTGTACCTGGAATTTAATGTGCCTGCACATTAAATTCATTTAAATTACATTAAATTTTTAATTTATTTTTATTTTTTACATTAAATTGCACATTAAATTACATTAGGAATGTAAAGTAAAAATATATATCAACATATATATATCCTTATTGTGGGATTTCAATAAAAGAAATATTTCAAGATTGCAAAAATGAATTTTTGCAAATACTCAAGACTTTTTTCCTGCATCTTTCCCAAGGATAAACTTTCAACAAGAAGCTTTAATTCTTCAGGCCAGGGTTGATTTTTAAAATGAAACAGGACTTCTTGCTGTTTTAGAGTGTGGATATATTTCAGATATACTCAATACAGTATAAGATGCCTTATTTTGAAGCCTCTCAAATGCACAAGTTCATGGTTGAATAAACACTGCTCCAATAACTTTTTTCAGAAGAATACCCTGCATATACAGTAAATATGCATAAACCAATTCACTTTCTGAATATACTTTAATATATAGTTATTGACTTGTTCCATAATACATGCCACACTGTTGGGTATTGTTGCGGGTCCTTTTGACTCAAGACAAAGAAATTTGGTACAGTGAAATAATGGCACAGGCAATCGGCCATTTGCAGCCTGAGGTTGATCCTCACTCTTTGAGAGTATATTTTTCCAAGATGATAAAATGTTCAACACAGAATTCAAGCTTTTCTCAAGTGATGTTCACGTGCACACTTCAGGAACATGAATGATGATGATGATGATGAGGTTTGAGATGCAGGTTCAGGTACATTCCAATGGAAATGAACCTGAAGGCCAGTTTCCTGGAGTTGGGTCCTGTGTTTCATGAGAATCCTTTTGATGAGGATTACTCATGATACTTCATAACAGTTTCAGAATTATTCCATGAAGGTTTCATAACTTCATGGAATATTCTAATTCTATAACTTTTATTCTTGTGGGTTCTATAGTGAACTCCAGTTGCTTCTAAGCAACGTGGCGCAACCATGAGCGACATCTATAGTTGCTTTGTGGTGCAATCTCATTTGCTGTGGGCAACACCTAGTTGACCCACAACAGGTATGATCAATATATAATACAGCCTGATGCATGCACAGTAAAAAAAAGTTTTTAATCAAAAATTGGAAAAAAAACCATCATGATTGCAAGCCTTTGAAATGAAAGATACTGAAGTTCAGATTTATAAATGGGGCTTCAAACTTTCCAAGGGGGTAATAACACCCTATATATGTATAAGACCAATTCCCTTTTCAATATATTGATCCATTCTATAATGTATACAGTGTACATAGTACAGTACTGTATATATTGTAAATATGACTTTGTGATGTTTGAATTCTCTTATTCTGCAGCCAATAATACATTCCCCTGGGTGGAGTGTATTGAAAGTTGACTTCCTGGACATGGATGCACAAAAGACAACAGAGCCAGTTCTGTACATAGAACTAACAATGGCCAGAACTTCTTCAAGGGCAAAACAAACATTTGTCATCCCAAGTTTATGTGAGCAACCTGACAAAAAAAAATATTTTCTGAATTTATGAGGAATTTTGTTTCATATATGCTGTGGGTTTTATATACTTTCTGGCAGGTGTGGTGATTATAACTCTCCTGAGTGCTGCTTTGTCTCCTGACAATGGTGAAAGATGGATGCTGATGGGATTCAACATCCTGTTGCTCTTGTTGATCATTTTCAATGAGAAAGCAAATTTTGGATCACTCAATCATGGTCCATCAATCTGTGAGCACACATATATGAGACTATTGAGTTAAAGAAAGAAGTTATATTTCTTCACACATTTTTCCAAATAAGTTACAGTATTCTGAAATATCTCAATGCAGAAAACGGTTTTCAGATTTTGGAAGAACACCCATTGTATGCCCTCTTGAATAAATATTACCTCACTATACTTATTCTGCTGATATGTGCATATAGCAAATAAACCCTAGATTGATTTACTTTCAATGGATTACACTTTGATCAGGAATTATTTCTAATTTTTGACAAAAAAGAGAACCAATTAAATGCATTAGCATTGAAGTCCAAGAGAAAATGAGACTCAAATTATGAACATATTCCAACATCAGGACAATTTTGATGCACCAATTACATCCACTTCTTGGGGTCTCACTGTATATATCAAACTCTGATGAAGCTTACCTTTTATCTCATCACACTCAAAATTGGTGAGGAGAGGTACTGCTTTTGAAATTATACATGGTTTTTGTGCATGTATGTTTAAAAAAACAGTGAATTTCTGGAGAGACCTGCTTATCTTGCAAGCAGTCTTAGCTCTGGAAACAGTCATGGTGAGGATCATCTGGGTCCAGAGATCCATTTGGAGTTCAAAAACAAGAGGAATGCTTTGGGGTATGAGCAAGTATTGCATCTGCATGAACTTATGCTCAACCAGTGAGGAACAAGACAATGTTGCTCCAAAAAATAAGGTAAGTGCTTTTAAAAGTGGCCAGGTTTTAAATAAATATCTAAAATTCCATAAAAGTTAGATAAAATTTCGTACGTAGTCCTTAATCCTACATCTTTTCTCTTTGAAACGAGTGTGAAAAATGGAGTAGACTTCTCAAACTTTTTTAGTTATCTTGAAGATATATATCAAAAATAAAGTCAATTACTATATATATTTTTATCCACATCTGCTACCCAGCAAAGAATGGGGGCATTGGGCTGGGGACCGTTTTGACATTGGCGTTGGCAATGCCGTTGCAGCGCCATTGTCTGAATGGGGCTGATTGCTGCCAATATAGTCAATTAAAAGTTGGTAGGAATGTGAATTGGTGAGAAAAGCTGCAAATGCTTCATTATATAATGTTTTTTCAGTGAATTTGGTTGGTGCCAAAATTCAATTGCTGAAGTCATGAGAGGATGAAGGTGAAAATAAAATATTAGGATGAACATATGTAAAATATATATATTTTAAATATAGTACAGTGTAGCACTGTACCAATAATTCAGGTCTTCTGCTGCACAGTATCATCAGTAATATTGACCTTGAAAATGCTCCATATGTCCATGCTCATATTAGTGTTACCGAGTGTAAATGTACGAATACCTAAAACGGTTTTGTCTGTTCTTGACTCCTACGTCTTCTGGGTCTTGGGTGTTCGTGTCGACTTTTGTGAGACGTTTCCTGTGAACCTCCCTTCTTATCACCAGTCTTGACACTCTTGCAAACTGCCTTCATCCCTGCAACTGAAGAAAGAATCAGTAGCCTCAGGATGAAAGCTGACTTCAAAAATTCCTCAAATGATTGGCTACTCCTTGGCATTGCTATAGACAGACTCTAAAAGATAAACTAGTAGTAATGGGAACGTCGTTCACGTAGTGAGTTGACCGGGGGTTTAAAGTTCGTTTAAGAAAACTTTGAAATTTTTATTAGTTATTAAAAATTACGGTGTGAAATCTTTATAGCAATACTTCTTGACACTCATTTCTTATCATGTGGAAATAAAGCTTAGGAGGAATGCAGTCAATACATTCCTGTATTATTTGGGTAGAAATAATACACTAACTTAAAAATAGTATTCATTATAATCAACTTTTATTTTGATAATAATACAAAAAGTCAAACATTTTTGGAATTTACATCACCACATCATGGTTTCTTATTGGTAGCTTAACAAACATTAAATTAATTTACACACTTTTAAAAGTGACATGCAAGTTCTCTAAAATGATATATACCACTTCCGTGACTTATTTTACGACATGTTGTTTTACCCAAAGAAACAAAATGATTTACTTTTAGTACAGGTGAACACATCGAAGAATTAGTTTTAAAAACTTTAACTTTACGTACATGAGTAGGAGTACTTCAGGAAGGAAATTCAGGTACATTACAGTACTTCAAGCAGAAAATGCAGGTACAGTACAGTACAGTACTTCTCCCATACCAACAAGTACTGCATTTCATGGAGCTGAACAAAAATGCAATACCTGTGGATTTTGAGTAAACATTTTCAATGTGAGAAATTGTGTTTCCTCAATTATTTTAATAGAAGTATCCTTCATTTTTCATTACTTTTCAAAAGAAATTTTCAAAACTTGGATTTTAAGGATACTTTCATTTGCACTACTGTATACCTTTTATACAAATGCAATCCCATTATTTTTCTCTGTGAAACTCACAACTGGAGCATTATTTATTCCTCAAACATATTGTCAATACAAAACAATAAATGGAAAATATTGGACAAAATGTTATACCATGTACATCATTCAAAAAAAGATCCAGTTGCATTTTTTTATTTTTCAAATCCAGCATGGATGCATAATACACACTACAGCAGTAATATAAACACCCTTCAGTATAGAAAATTTCCTCTTATAAGTGAAACAATTCCCTCAGTCCCTTATTTATGCATTAATACCAGATGAGCATGACAAACAATAAAACACCAGCTATCATCCACTGCAAGATGGTGAACTCTCACAAACCTCGGTTTATTGTTTCGTAACGACTAGGTTCAGACTAAGATAAGAACATGTTCCACACGTATATATATCTTTGAATATGTTTCGTTTGTTGAAAGAGAGAGAGAGAAAGAGAGTGGGGGGTTTTTCTGTATATATATATATATATATACAGCAGACACACAATTCCATCAGATTAAGCAATGCCTCAAACAATGCATTACAGTGACATCATCCCAGAGAGAATATCCTAGCAACCACTGCCAGCATCAGAAACCCAGGCAGCCATTAATAGTCCCACTGCCAGAACAGCCACCCAAGGCAAGGTCGCCATCTTGGCCCTGGTGTGTGCACTGTTGCATAATGAGTGTTCACAGTAGCAGGCTGTCACATTCTCCACTATGACACAGTCTCTTGCCACTCTGTTGTGACATCCTCTGTACACTCTTCCATCTGAAAAAATGAATAAACAATAATGCACTGATTGATTGATTGATTGATTCCTTCTGTTGAAAAAAAAAATATATATATACAATTTCAATCATCAAAGTATACTGTCTGTCACAAATCAAAAAATACAGTAAATAATAATTGAAATGCATGTTTTTTAGAACCTTTTGCATGAATGAGTAGACTTTTTTTTAATTGGGCAGCTGCATTTCTGAGTCATATTCCTCAACATCACTGTGCATAGAAATCCAATACCTCATACTTATTTCAAGATAATTTTCTTTTTAAAAATATTTGACAATGGTGAGCAATTTTCATTTTCAGAATCAATCTTGATGAAATTATACAAGATGATGAATGTTTATTTGGAATACATATCATTTAGATTTTGGATATGATCATTGAAAATATTTCACAATTACAGTACCTGTAATAATCAGGACTGCCTGTATATATACAAAGGGGTATGTTAGGTATGTATGGTGATTTACACACTTCACCAATACAAGGAAGTATACTCAATAAACAACAGATTACCTCAAAGCCTATTTTAAAAGTAATAACTGTATTTTTTCAAACATTGCATGAATTTAACAGCTGATATGGATCATTGATTTTGAGAATGTACAGTGCATCCACATCACAGCATTAAAATGCTTCATGAACACATTTGAAACTTGGTCAAAACAAATTATAAAATGCAATCAAATTCAATGAAAATAAGTGAGTCAGACATCTTGAAACACTTTGGCACACAGGGAATTGCAAAAAAAATAAATGGCTCACCTCTGTCAATGACCTTGATGCAGGATTTGGTGCTCAGAGAGTCAGGGAAGCTGTACCCAATGGAGTGTGGTACCAGGGGATTCTGTGCTGGTCTGGTGCACCTGGGGG
>CAJPEX010005998.1:2919-14154 GCA_905338405.1 Notodromas monacha | reverse complement strand
TGTTCATATTTTTCCAGCCATGCTCGGTTTGCGTGGGAAAAATAATGGTTGTCATCTTCAATAATTCGATGGAATTTATTTTGGAGGAAAATGTCTGACTGTGGAGGCAAGAATAATGGAGACACTTTGAGAGGAAAACTTCATCTATGGGACCCAACATTTCAATTTTTAAATAGTGAAGAAATAATGAGTCACTCCTTGCAATAGTCTAGCCAACGTCAATCATCGAACAATAAGATTAAAGCTCCTCGATTTCGGGTTTACTTTTATTCAATTTTCTGGTGCTTGGAGTACCGGTTCGTGTGAGGACATAATGAGCCCGGAACCTGTCCGAAACCCGTCGAAGACACAACACGAGCCCGTGGATCCCCAGTGAAAGACCCTTTAATGCCACATGCACAACGTGGTCTCTTTGATGTCCTAGTGTCGCGTGGATTTTCATTTCGCTTTCCGTATTTCCCCATGCGTGTGTGCGCTGGACTTGGTTTTTGCCAATTTATTTTTTCTATTCTCCTGAGTCCTGGTGGCTGAGGGGGAATGAAGCTGGTTATCCAGGTTGAAACCGTGTAGGTTGCCGGGCCGAACGTAGTTTCCCGCGTGATCTTCCACTTCACAAAACTTTCGGTAAATAATGTATAATCTAAAAAATGGTTTCTCGTCGAATTCTCCAGAAAATTCCGTGCATAAGAAAATTGCTGAAGAAACCCCCATGACTTTTTTGTGGTCGCATTCTTCACAACTGGCCGGAAAAGGTTTGCGCGAAAATGAAGTAGGTTTGAATCGAAAATACGGAGTTCCTTAATGTCCAAGAGGAGCAACAAGAAAAACAAACGGAATTTCTGAAACAATATCACAGACTAAATGTAGCGCATCCAAATTCAGAAATGGTCTGACCGAGCAGTGCTTCTAACATCTCCCATAATTTTTAGTGAGACTCATTCATGTTTTTTTTTATCAGTTGCTCACTCAGTAATTCCTTCCAAGATATCAGGGGAGTACAAATCTTATACAACCTGATAGAAACAAATATCTCAATTGTTCTTCCTCTACCCGAACAGAGCATGTGGTAAGTCTCGACAGGATTTAGCCTGAACTTCTGAATAACGCAGGTCTCTATATACGATACTGACCGAAATTCCTGAACAACTTGTGATCGTATAATAAAAAAATGAAATACCACACATTTAAATAAGGATGTTTGAGACTGCGTGATTATTTTGTAGATGATTTTACTCATCCGCTGAACGTGACGATGCATACTGTTAAATGATCTCTAAGATGTATTTCAGGACTGAAACTCAAGTACAGTATATAGTACTGTACATTACTTTACTTTGATTTAAATCCCGGTCTGACCATTTACGGCGCTGTGGACGCAGAAAGTTGTATACTGTATATTTTTTCTGAAATTGAGCTCCTTTGAAAATTGTTTCCTTTGAAATTTGCGTGACGAATTATGATCGAGAAACCGAGTTTGAATTTCATGTCCACAATATAAATTTATTTTGGTAGACATTTCTCGATTTTTTTTTAAATTCGAACGATAGGTTTTCTCTTTGACATTCGTGGTGCATTTTACCGATGCGGTGTCTAGGCTTTAAATGCCTTTCTTCCATAGTATTTTTCCTCATTTGAAGGTAAGCTGATTTTACTTGGAAAGGAGCAGTTTATTGCTCATTTTTTTGTGGCTTTGCGGCACGTCACACCGCAAAAAAAGTGCCCAAAGCTATGTGTCGGGAACGATTCGAACTTATCTTGAAAGTCGAATTGCTTAGAAACAAACATTTTATGAACCTTGCTGGAAGGGTTTTTTCAAAATTTCCTTTAAATGTTTCAGCTGCTGTGTCGACGCTTATTTTTCTCAACTTTAGAAGGTTATTTTTTTAGTTTTTAAAGTAAGGGTTTATTGCTTTTAAAAAAATTCCCTGCGATTTGATGGCTTTGCAATTTCGTGTCCACCAAAAGGTGACGCATTCGACGAGACGCCCGTCGTCCATCCACCCACATGTGTGACGCGTCCTCCCCCACCCGAAAGGCTCGCGATGCCCGAGCCTTTGTGCACTCCACCCCCGCCTTTTCCCCCGTGGGGTTTTTTTTTTTTTTTTTTGCTGCGCACTGCGACTCTCTTGCTCTAGTTTCTGCTCATCCTCCACGGTCTATTGGCTCTATTCATGACAGCCTGGGCAGACATTTTTTCTCAATTTTCCTATATGAAGGGAGAACCTTTCCTCCCCCTCCTCCCAATTCCTCATTCCCCCTTTTTTTGTTGCACTGCTTAAACAAGCAGCGCTGCCACCTTGGACCTATCATTATTAATTAGGCTTGTTTGTCCCGGCTTTTGGTGCAGGAATTATTTTCCGTTCTGGAGCTTTTGAGAGTGGCTCAGCTGAGGATTTTCCTTGCAATCACGCCCCTGTAAAAAGCTGCTGATGTTGAATACCGGTATAAACACTGGTATGGTTTCCTCGAAATTCTTTCTCATGGACGACCGAATTTTAAATTGAAAATATAGCACAGTATACGGGTAAAATGTAATGCGCTTCCAAATCCCACTAAAAATGCTGCTCAAATCCTCAAAACATTTTCAACCGGATAATGGTTCTGCTGATCAGTTATCCGTGCTTTCTTTCGACCACTTGGACTTGAGTCGATAGTAAAAATTTTAATCGATCATCCGGTAAGACATTGCTTGCTGTCAGGAAGACATTATACTGTGTATGCGTATTCAGCAGCCTGAGGCAGTGGACTGTGAGGAAATATTCCAGACTTCGCAAAATCGAAACAACAAAAAATTACCCCTTTTGTTATGCTTTAGATTTCTAGAACAATATTTGGAAATACTGCATTTTCAACCAGCCATTTTATGCAATTTTTCAGAATGAACCGGATTAGACTCTTCTTGCGAGTTTTCAACGAAAGTAAAATAAAGTATTGTGTTGGAAGAATTCCTTTTCATTGGATAATCATTCTTCTGGATGAAACCACGATATAAACCTGGAATGTCTTGCTAAATAAAAATGCACTCTTTCTACTTCCCAGTTAAATTTTGTACGTTAGCCAGAGAGAAAAAAAAAATTGTGAAGAATGACGCGTATGCCAGGAATTTCATCCGCGAAACCTTATCGAGATAAAACTTTTTCCCGCCCTCTAAAGCGAACTGTCACAGGGGTGGCAACCCTGGAAACAGGAAACGTTGACCGTAATGTCGGGATCGCGGGGGTGGAAAAGACCCAGTAAAAAAAAAAAAACCCCTCGCAATACACCCCCACAGTCTGATGAAAAACGAAGTTGCGAGGGGGTTACAGTTAGTCAAAGCGAACTTCCAGCTTGCGTAATTCTTTTTTTTTTCTCTCTCTCTCTCTCTTCTTTCGTTGGCCCGAGGGTTCCAGGGCCTTTTGTGCCCAAATTTCGGTTGTTTGTGAAAGGGATCGTAGATTTTTAAAAGCCCGGGCTTCGGCTAGAGGATTGCATAGGGGAGTCGAATAATGTGCGTATAGCACGACGACCGAGGTGGGAGGAAAAGGTGTTCGATGCGAGGAAGAGTTCGTTTCGATTCGCATTGATCGTTTCCCACGCCCGCGCAGAAAAGGGAAAAAAATAAAATAAAATGAACCACGCAAATGAAAGAGTCGGGGTTTGAGCAAAAGAGAAGCAGCAGGATGAAAGATCCGGTCGGTTTATCCCTTTTTTTCTTCTGAATCCCGGATCCTTTCAATCTCGGAGCCACCGTGTTTTCATTCCAGTGAAGGGCTGCTGAGAGCGAATTCAACGCGTTTCCAATCGGTTCATTTGGTCCGCTAGCATCAGAGAAGCTTTTCGTTCGATTTCAACTGTCCTGCTTGTGTAATCCTTCGACGAAATGCCGAACGAGTTTTCAACCCCTTTCTGCATTTCTACCTGTAACGGTTTTCTTATTTTTCCTAGGAATCTCGTTGCGAAAAACCCCTCCCGATCCCTGTTACGATGAATACAATTTTACGGACTCTGAAGTTCAGCTAGAATAAAATAAAGCTTCAAAAGGTGCAATTTTATGAAAAATAAACTCAGAAAAGAATGAGACAAGTTTCAGCAAAGTTTATTTCATTCAGTATTTCCCAGTTGCGCAACACAGTCACAATTTTAAACATCTGCTTTCCGCGTTAGTAAGAAGTATTTCGGTATTTGAAGATGGTTTTAAAATTCACAGCGACTTCTATAATAAATTCCTTACAATAATCGAGCCTACAGAAATTCTATTTGAGCCTAATTTCTCGAAGAGGCTTCTTACATTATTATATTGTATATTTCTCCGACAAAGCTCATATTTTGTCCGACTAAAAATGCAACTGGGCAGAGTTTGAGGTTGATTTAAACGAGGAAATAAGCTCCACACGATATTATTTTTAGTCAAATAAAAAGAACAATTGCCTGAGGTAACTAGTCTATTATGCTGAATGCCTTCAAATCAACTTTGCTGAAAGATTATTTTCAATCAGTTCATCACAGATGGCTTTGCTCCGAAGTTTTTCATGACTTAATCGCTTCAGAGGCTGTGAAGAAAATTCCTTAATAGCTTTCGTATAGGGTTCCCATCCTTCAAATGTTACCAATGGCATAACATTTTATTTCGAACTCATGACAATATTATCCAATTCCTGTTGGATTCATCGAGTCGAGTTTGAAAAATGGTCTCTTCTCCTCGACGCATTTCACCTTTCTTGAAGCATCTTTGAAACTTATCCGCCGGAAAACTTTTTCCGCACACGTGTTAAACTCGAAAAAATGCTCTTTTAGTCGAATTCATTTGAAAAAAAAAACGTTCCGGGGTTGTGACACACACCAACCAACAAAAAAAGTTTGTTACGATGCTTTGCGGGGACTGCAACGACAAGGGGGAATCGTTTGACGAGATTTACTGCGAACTTTAGGTGGGTACACCACCCACGCCCAGGTCTGAAAGTGAAGGGAGATGAACCACTTTTTTTTACCCCCCGTTCGTTTTTTCAGGCTGCACTGCGACCGCACTAACCGAAACCCCTGTCGAGAATTGGCCTCGAAAAGCTAGTTTCACACCCATCTTTTCTAGTTTCTCATCAAGCGATGGAAGGTGTGTCCGATTTCTCCTCTGATTAAATTTTTCAATTATTAGGATAACATTAATTTTGAAATCACTGCCGTAATATTTATAATTTTGATTGTCAGGTATTTGGAAAGCATTGCCTGATTTAATTCTTGAAAAACCGTTCAATTCGATATCACTGTAACGATCTGATGACCAGATCACCCAAAAGGATTGTCAGGGGTCATTCCTTCCAAACTGTGCGATCATAAGTGATTTCCGTGAAAATAAATAAGTAAGCCAAAATTGCATATCTGACTTATTGATACTGCTGTACATTTTCCTGCCTTATTTCCTCTGTTCGTAAAAGCGCTACTAAAAAAACTATAAGAGTACTTCCAATTATTGAAATACATACTCTCTTTCCCTGATAATTTTTCTGAGAATCATCAAAGGAGCTGGGGATGATGCACTACTTGAACTTTTCCCTGCAAATATCACACGTTATCGGAGTTTGGTAGGTATGGATAATTAGAATTTTAATGATCTGAAAAGTCCATGCAATCGTTGTTAATTGTGTGATAATTTCAGCTGAAATGAGAAAGGGTAACAGATTAACTACGCGTGGAAATCAGACTTCGTTTATTCAGAAGTACAGTATGTTGAAAGGGGTTTTAGATTACTTTATGCAGTTGGACCTTGTGAATTTCCTCGCGGTCAAATTTTGTAAGAGGTTTGGACAAGTCGGGGGATTTTTACCGAAGGTACTTTTTTCGAGGAATGATCCGGTGGAAAAATTTAGCAAGGCAGAAACTTTCAACCCCGCCATAAGGGCGCTTGTGCATTTCCACTTGACCTGAATTCTAGTATCGTGACAATAAGAAGAGGCAGAACTTCCCAGGCTTAAGGCCGTTTGTGGAGAAAAATGCTGATTCATTGCTGAAGGACGATTTCCATAAGGGCGCTTGTGCATTTCCACTTGACCTGAATTCTAGTATCGTGACAATAAGAAGAGGCAGAACTTCCCAGGCTTAAGGCCGTTTGTGGAGAAAAATGCTGATTCATTGCTGAAGGACGATTTTGAAGTCCTGAAGGCTACTGAGAGGAGGACTCCGAGTTATTACGATTGATTTTACGAGCGTGGAATACTGCTGCTGTGAACCAGTTTGCAGCTGTTGTACTGTATATTCTATTTATTTGTCAGCTTTTCGCTGCAATCATTTCGATGTTACGTTTGACAATCAATTTGAATTTCATTTTTCTCATTTGAAATTTAAAAAAATAGACATTCATTGAACATAGGACTGTTGGGAGTTCCAATATTTTAGCCTGTATAACTTTCGAGGAACAAAAATGCTCGTAAAAGCGATTTCCAGGTGCATAAATATGCTTTTTGCCGTGTAGTTTATAACTCGAAACCCTTGATATTCATTCACTCAAAGGTTATGCGTGAGTCCTCTAATTTTAGCTCGATCACCGTAAATATTGTAAATTTTAATGCTTTGGCAGCTGCTTCTTCTTGCTTCTTATCCTCATCGGATGCAGATTTTGATTGTATTCTACTTATGTAGTTTTTATCCGAACCAAAAAAGGCAAATCCAATCCTACGAATGTGTCGATATCCATCAGAAAACCATCTGCAGGAACAAAAAATCGCGTTACTTTCACGTCCTCGAAAAAATTTGGCGACGAGTACACTCAAAATGTGTCCTGTGATTTTGAGCAAAATTTTCAAGGGCAAAAGCTGCCTAGGCCGAAAAAATGAAAACTTTGGCGAGAAAAAATCTGCGTATGGAAGTATACCGCACATTTATTTAAAAAAAACGAGATATGTTGTCGGTCGAGTTTTTTTTTATCAACTGGTACTCACAATTGAAGCACAGTACTGTATCTTGCTTTAGAAGAAAAGTCAACTATGTGAAACTTGAAAGAATTCGTTATTCACTTCCATTTCAAGAAATTTTTGCTCCATTTTTCAAATCCGATCGAGAGTATATTGTACACAAAGATCTAGTACGTCCACCGTTTATGGAAAAAAACTTTCGAGCAAGGAAACATAATCGAGTGAGGTGTACAGTCGATTTAAAGACGCGTTCGTTCCTTCAATGTGCAGGCAATAAAAACGGCGTGCCGAAACTTTCCGGCATCGCCTCGGGGGGGTTTTCTTGCGCTGGGTACGTGAACGCAACTTAACTCCCGACGGTTCGGGGATTGAACATCCCTCTCTGCACGCCAACCGGGCCCGCGTCGTGTTTTTCGGTAAAACCAACCCCCACTGCATGATTTTTTTTTTCGTTTCTTTTTTGCATACGTTTTCGCGGAAAAACTCTGGGACTCGGGGGACGCCTGCTCCAATTCCACCCCGGCGACCCGCAGCACATTTGGCTCGCAATCCTCGCCCTGAAGTCCGCCCTCGCGCACGCGCATTTTTTTTTTCTTCTTCTCAATCTCTCTCGTCCTTCCACACAAATTTCCCGAGTGAATTATTTTCTCATAAAATCATAATCACTGCTCGGAAAAAAGCAGATTGATTTTCAACTGTTACTATAGTGAAGAAGCAAGTGAATCGACCTGGCGGAGAGGGCCAAAACGATTAACCCGCGCATGCACGAAAATAATCAGTTCCGGCGGTATCCGAAAAAAAGGGGTCGTCCGGAAATAAACCCAGCCCCCTCTTTTTTCCCCCATCATCGTGGTGCTAATAAAAGTAATATGCTCGCTGAGTGGAGTCGTGTGTGTGTGTGTGTGTGCTGCATTTAATCCTTTGCGGGTACTGTACTGCCTTTTCCTGATGACGAGGGGACAACAGCAAAAAAAAAAAAGAAGAAAAGGGGAGAGATCGTTTCGCACCCTATTCCTGTTGTGGCTGTGTGTACATGTTGTGACGGTTTTGTGCACGCTATTTATGTCGTGAATGAGACGTGAGTGTGAAGGATTACCCTTTTTGTGTGTGTGCGAGTGACTGTGTACGTGGGGTGTGATCGGGGTAAGCGCGTGTTGAGCGGGTTGTGATATTTATAGTGGGCGGCTTTTCATTGTGTCGAGTGACGCGGAGGTTTTTTATACATAGTATATATAGCCGTGAATGCATTGTTGCTTCCATGGGGTATAGAAAAAAGGGGGTAAATGGAGAATGTATACTGGGGGGTTTGTTTTTTTGTGTTGTGTCATGCTCTGAGGTTGCGACAACTTATTTGGAGACTTTTCCGTGTCCGGTCAGCCGCCAGCCGTTCAATTCACGGTCGCGCACCCGCCAGCTGTCAAACGCTGGTCCCTCCAATTGCCAGCCAGGGCAGTGCTTGGTCTCTCCAATCCCCAGCCCACCAAACTGTGGTCCAGTCACCCGATTGTTGGGGCACCCCAACAATCGGGTGACTAGGATCCCATTGATTCTAAAATCCTGTTTTGCAGTGTTTGAAGATCAGAATGGTTTCCTGCCACAGATGATTTTTTTGTGCAAAATTTCAGCAATGTTAGGTTAGTTCAATTTATGTTGGTTTAATTTAGGTTAGGTTAGTGTAGGTTAGGTTAGGGTAGGTTAGGTTAGGTTAGGTTAGGTTAATTTAGGTTAGTTTAGGTTAGGTTAGGTTAGGTTAGTTTAGGTTGGGATTGATGAGTTTTTTCTTTTTGCAAAAANCCATAAGGGCGCTTGTGCATTTCCACTTGACCTGAATTCTAGTATCGTGACAATAAGAAGAGGCAGAACTTCCCAGGCTTAAGGCCGTTTGTGGAGAAAAATGCTGATTCATTGCTGAAGGACGATTTTGAAGTCCTGAAGGCTACTGAGAGGAGGACTCCGAGTTATTACGATTGATTTTACGAGCGTGGAATACTGCTGCTGTGAACCAGTTTGCAGCTGTTGTACTGTATATTCTATTTATTTGTCAGCTTTTCGCTGCAATCATTTCGATGTTACGTTTGACAATCAATTTGAATTTCATTTTTCTCATTTGAAATTTAAAAAAATAGACATTCATTGAACATAGGACTGTTGGGAGTTCCAATATTTTAGCCTGTATAACTTTCGAGGAACAAAAATGCTCGTAAAAGCGATTTCCAGGTGCATAAATATGCTTTTTGCCGTGTAGTTTATAACTCGAAACCCTTGATATTCATTCACTCAAAGGTTATGCGTGAGTCCTCTAATTTTAGCTCGATCACCGTAAATATTGTAAATTTTAATGCTTTGGCAGCTGCTTCTTCTTGCTTCTTATCCTCATCGGATGCAGATTTTTATTGTATTCTACTTATGTAGTTTTTATCCGAACCAAAAAAGGCAAATCCAATCCTACGAATGTGTCGATATCCATCAGAAAACCATCTGCAGGAACAAAAAATCGCGTTACTTTCACGTCCTCGAAAAAATTTGGCGACGAGTACACTCAAAATGTGTCCTGTGATTTTGAGCAAAATTTTCAAGGGCAAAAGCTGCCTAGGCCGAAAAAATGAAAACTTTGGCGAGAAAAAATCTGCGTATGGAAGTATACCGCACATTTATTTAAAAAAAACGAGATATGTTGTCGGTCGAGTTTTTTTTTATCAACTGGTACTCACAATTGAAGCACAGTACTGTATCTTGCTTTAGAAGAAAAGTCAACTATGTGAAACTTGAAAGAATTCGTTATTCACTTCCATTTCAAGAAATTTTTGCTCCATTTTTCAAATCCGATCGAGAGTATATTGTACACAAAGATCTAGTCCGTCCACCGTTTATGGAAAAAAACTTTCGAGCAAGGAAACATAATCGAGTGAGGTGTACAGTCGATTTAAAGACGCGTTCCTTCTTTCAATGTGCAGACAATAAAAACGGCGTGCCGAAACTTTCCGGCATCGCCTCGGGGGGGTTTTCTTGCGCGGGGTATGTGAACGCAACTTAACTCCCGACGGTTCGGGGATTGAACATCCCTCTCTGCACGCCAACCGGGCCCGCGTCGTGTTTTTCGGTAAAACCAACCCCCACTGCATGATTTTTTTTTTCGTTTCTTTTTTGCATACGTTTTCGCGGAAAAACTCTGGGACTCGGGGGACGCCTGCTCCAATTCCACCCCGGCGACCCGAGGCACACTTGGCTCGCAATCCTCGCCCTGAAGTCCGCCCTCGCGCACGCGCATTTTTTTTCTTCTCAATCTCTCTCCTTCCACACAAATTTCCCCGAGTGAATTATTTTCTCATAAAATCATAATCACTGCTCGGGAAAAAGCAAATCGATTTTTAGCAACTGTTACTAGTGAAGAAGCAAGTGAATCGACCTCGCGGAGAGGGCCAAAACGATTAACCCGCGCATGCACGAAAATAATCAGTTCCGGCGGTATCCGAAAAAAAGGGGTCTTCCGGAAATAAACCCAGCCCCCTCTTTTTTCCCCCATCATCGTGGTGCTAATAAAAGTAATATGCTCGCTGAGTGGAGTCGTGTGTGTGTGTGTGTGTGCTGCGTTTAATCCTTTGCGGGTACTGTACTGCCTTTTCCTGATGACGAGGGGACAACAGCAAAAAAAAAAAAAAAAGAAAAGGGGGGAGATCGTTTCGCACCCTATTCCTGTTGTGGCTGTGTGTACATGTTGTGACGGTTTTGTGCACGCTATTTATGTCGTGAATGAGACGTGAGTGTGAAGGATTACCCTTTTTGTGTGTGTGCGAGTGACTGTGTACGTGGGGTGTGATCGGGGTAAGCGCGTGTTGAGCGGGTTGTGATATTTATAGTGGGCGGCTTTTCATTGTGTCGAGTGACGCGGAGGTTTTTTATACATAGTATATATAGCCGTGAATGCATTGTTGCTTCCATGGGGTATAGAAAAAAGGGGGTAAATGGAGAATGTATACTGGGGGGTTTGTTTTTTTGTGTTGTGTCATGCTCTGAGGTTGCGACAACTTATTTGGAGACTTTTCCGTGTCCGGTCAGCCGCCAGCCGTTCAATTCACGGTCGCGCACCCGCCAGCTGTCAAACGCTGGTCCCTCCAATTGCCAGCCAGGGCAGTGCTTGGTCTCTCCAATCCCCAGCCCACCAAACTGTGGTCCAGTCACCCGATTGTTGGGGCACCCCAACAATCGGGTGACTAGGATCCCATTGATTCTAAAATCCTGTTTTGCAGTGTTTGAAGATCAGAATGGTTTCCTGCCACAGATGATTTTTTTGTGCAAAATTTCAGCAATGTTAGGTTAGTTCAATTTATGTTGGTTTAATTTAGGTTAGGTTAGT
>CAJPEX010005997.1:0-12321 GCA_905338405.1 Notodromas monacha | reverse complement strand
GAACCCAAAAGTTATTTTTCTAACCCACGCGCAAAGCCAGAAAATTAGCAGTCTAATTTATTCGAGGCTCTCATATATTAAAGAAGATTAAAGACTTACCTCGAAATCCTACAAGCGTGCCTCTTTTACAGACGCGCAATTTAAACTTTGAACGCTCCTGCTGAAAAGTTTGAATATTCGACGCCTGGATGTAATCTATTTTAAATTTCTACTGGTTTTAAAATACTATATTCGTACATTAATCAGATGGGAAAATTTGGAAGCATGAACGCCTTAATCTTTCGAACTTTGTGTCGGTAATAGGAAGACGGACAATCGTAGAAAGAAAAACGGGGAGAGTCTTTCGTCCGCGGAAATGAGTTGTCCGAAGAATTTCTGTCGAATAATCGCCAGTTCGATTTGAGCTGCATTGAAAAACTGACATATGTGATTTTTCTCGTGTTCGTTTCGTCCTGAGTGAAGAACCGCAGAAAAAAAAAACTACGCTTATTACGCGCCTTTTCAAGTGCTGCAAAAAATAGTTTCAAGAATCCAGGGATTCGCTGTTCACAGTCAGCAAGCAAGGAAACGAGCTCATGATGCGTTACGTGTTGGCCATTATATTGGTATGTGATTGATTTTCATTCTTCCCCGATTCGTGAAATGCTTCGTTGCCCATTGCCGCAGATTATTGCGTACATCGATATACTGTATGAATTTACGATTTAGTTACGATTATGATCGGCGCACGCTAAACCCAAATATGTGAGGATCGGGAGTTGTGTCACGAAACTGCCAAAATGGCATGCCCAGGATACTTTCGCTTCGATGAGCCAATTTTATTGCGCATTCTCGCCAACCGTTCGTGCAGAACATTCCGGGGTTTCTTTCTCGTAGTTACGGCCTCAGAGTTACTGGCTTATTTAATTGAAACTGAGAAAGAAAGACGGGTGTATTTTTAGAGGAGAGGTTTTATCATCATCTTTTGTGCGAGGCCTCCAAATTTTATTCTATTCTGTTGAGAATAGATTTAATTTCATACTATTACGCTTACGATCATCTAGATAATTTCAAACTGAAATGGCTCGAAAATCAGCTATGACAATATCATTAGTTTCAAACTATATTTTTCTCATTTGTCATTTGGCTTCTGCCAATTTCAACACTAGATGGAAGTACATCGCTTCACTTTCTGGGCAACGATTACCACCTGCGGCTCCTTTGCATGAAAGGTTATTTCACTAAATGAACCCGTCACATCGAGCTTTCATAAGTTACATGTAAATGCAATTCTGATCTATTTTCCAACTTGCGCATTTTGTCTCTTAAAAGCCACAGCTTTAATTCGACTCCGTGCTTGCCACTGTAGTGGTAGTGTTATACTGATAGAAAATCAAATTGTTCCTTCGAAACGTGATCCAATATCTGTTGACACGTGAAGGAAATAGTCCTTTCTTTTCATGACCCGAAAAATACTGGGCATGGTCAAGTCATCGGATTATTCTTCTTAGCCATTAGGTGGTTCGTCGTGTATTTCGGTCAGTTGGGTAATGCAAAAAAAAAAAAATTCTTCGGAGGAACCTCGCTCTACAGGTCTCGCTATATAGGGCGGATCTAAAATTAGCGCGGAACGGACGAATTCTCCGGTGAAATTTCAGAGACGACGCGGGACGCACAGTAGTACAGTACATGTGTTTTCGGCGAGGATAAATAAATCTTTGATGGGCAGAGAATGATGCTCGCGCAATCAAACCGGTTGTTTGAATAGCTCATGAGCGAGACAACAACCTCTTCTGAGGTTACCTAGCAACACTTGCTTTACCCGGATCGATATGCTCGAGCGAATGTTTCACGGAACCGGTGGAATCCGCGCAAACATTTTCACGGCGTATGCAGTGACGACGAAGATGCTGTCGAGTGCTCTCGGCGAGCAAGTGCCCGTCGTCTCGCGACGACTGGCCCTCCAGCGAGGGTCTCGGGTTTCGCATCCGGTCAGGCTGCGGCCGAGTTTTTGCACCATGTTCCGACCGGGATCTGGGCTACGCTCGACACCCGACACACGGATATCTCTTGAATCACCGCAAACGTCTTCTATTTCCTCAAAAACAAAAATACAGTACATGATCCCGGAAAAAGCCTTCGTGTCCATTTCCGAGAACACTAGTAATTTAGAGTCTGGGCCTGTTTTTTTTAACATTTATCTTGGTTAATCTTTGAAAATCGATTCACCGTGTTCACTCAAATGCCCTGCACATTTACAGATGTAGTAACTTCTAAATGAGAAGAAAATCGAATGGAATTGGATTATCGTTTTATTTAGGCATACATGTATAATATCAGCTGTAAAAAAATTTTAATTGTAAAAGAAAAATTCGTAAAAATAGAAGAGCGTTTCTCATGCAGAACTACAGTACGGTTTTATCTATTTCTTCAACTCGAAAGTGAAGGTGCGCATTTAATACAAGGAAGCGTGGTACTTGAGGGAATACACCGATAAACATAAGATTGAATCAGTTTACCAATAATTTATCAGCATTCTTCCATTAATAAAAAAATCTCCCCAAATATGATTAATTTCGTGTTTTCCTATACAGCGTGCTGGGCCAGGAAAGTCTCTTAGATTTTCAAGACTCTAAAAGGGTAAATACAAAGCGGCTGACTTGTGGGTTCAAAATAAATGTCAAGCATACGCTTTCAGACTTTGTGTTTTTTTCAACAACAAAAATGAAAACCTGTCTTATTCTCGGAGGAAAAACGGCATGAATTCTTATTGGCCTGTTTTTTTTTTCTCCAAGAACTCGCGTGTAATTGAATGTAGAAAATCTAGGATTCGGATGGCAAAATGACGAAGTGAAAATCAAGTATCCCTTCCGGTCTTGCAGCTCTCGGAAATGCGTGCTGACACTGTTGACGCTCTCGTCAGACCATGGCTCTCATGAGCCCTGTTCAAAAGAGGGACAATGTGCTGTAGCTCTACGCTTCCTCGACAAATTGCATTTAAAATTCATCAGGCTGGGAATGAAAAATAAGAGCGCTTGATGCGTGATATATTCTTTGGTAAAAAAAAAGTTTGTTCCAGTTCAGCGCCGTTATGCTTCCGAAACACGTCCTTGTTCCGCAGATGCGTCCGCGTCTTGCGAAGCTTCAATGTTTTAAATCAGTTATCCTGAGGTGGAACGAGAGAAAGGAGGTGTTCCGCACATTTCCAGAGCATTTCATGGTCCATTAAGCTAATAAAGCTTATCACTGGCTGATAGTCAACCGTGACTGCTGCTGCAAAATAGAATAATGATGAGCTGTAGGGCATCCTGCGAGCGGATTACTGTGTTCTCAGCGTCGCGGGCCGGAAGTGCTACAGGCACCCGACAGAGCTTTGGAAAATCCAGGAAATAAGTGCACCCGTGCTGACGGTTCGCTTCGAGAAAAAAAAAGCGTGTGAATGTCGACTTTGAGAAGTGAGACGAAGGACTTACTTGAAGGGTGCGTCTTATGTTGGAAAGTCGTAAGAGAATAATTCCGTTGACACCAAAAAGACATGATGACGACTTGAGAAAAAGCACGGGAAGAATGAAGCTTTTTCCAATCAATGAACTGTCGACACGTATCAAAATAGTATTTTTTAGACTTTTTTTTTCTCGGAGCTGATCCATTTTGAGAGCTTTCCGGAGTTTGATCCTAACTTTTATGGGATATCCGGAGAGCGGATTACTACCCTCTCAACTCCCCTACTCGTAAGGGCTAAAAGATCCGACTGTACTTCGTTATACACAGGAAAAATCTGACGGCGTGTTGAATGTTTGAATGTTTGATGAACACTTATTTCATTTTTCAAGGAAAATAGGAATATTGAGGCTGTGAATAATTCATGTTGATGCTGAGGAGAGCGTAATTCCCACAGCGATTAAAAATCATATTTTTTTCGTCAGTACAGTACCGATTTTGTATCTATTACGCAACATGAAGTAACTCTCAGGACGTTTTTGGGGCCTTTCTTTCATATAAACAATATGTTGCAAAAAAATTATATTTGAAGGAAAGATATGAATGATCATTAAATTGATCCAGAATTAAGTACTGTACATAGCATTTCTATCAAATTTATTTTTATTTCATTTTATTTTTCAAGACAATTCAACAGCACTTTAGTAGAAAGGCGCGCTCAATTATTAAAATTAATTTGTAGTCAAAATGATCCTCTTTATTTCATCACAGAGACATAGAAATGATGACAATTAGGTCTTGAATTATATGTTTTTGGAAGCCCTTTATATACAGTGATTATTGCCCATTTCACACAGAATTTCAGAAAAATGTGCTCAGCCAAAAAAAAAAATGAATATATCCTGTGAATTCTTCATCAGGTCCCTCAGAGTTTGTTTTAGTGAAATTTTACTGTACTGTGATGCAGGTGGTACCTCACAATTTGACCTCCCGCAAATTTGACTATGGTTGTCCTGCCATTTGATCGTCAAATTTGCAGGGAGGGTGACTTGCATTTCGACCCTTACCCCACAATTGAACCTGCATTTGCCATTTCTTTGAGTTTTTGTACTTATATTTCTAAATTTCATGGAGCGTCTCGCAATTCGACCAATTCGCAATTCAACCCTAATTTGGCAATTGATTTGGGTCGAATTGCGAGATACCACCTGCGCAGGAGTATATGCTAGAAATTCAACAAATGAAAAGCAGTGACGCGTGGCGCCACCTGTTTCCCTGGAGGTTTTTGCAAATCACAATATTGCATTGTACCTTTTATTCGGCCGCGAGGAATTCATGCATGTATGCATGCATACAAGGATGCATCCATGTCTGGCGTCCCTCTCGCAGCACCCTTTTTGCCACGAAACCGTCTCAGCCGAATCCGCGCATTCTCGGCGGAGCTGATTGCCGCGGACGGAGCTGAGTGGGAATTAATGTGACTTCCTGTGCCGTGTAGCGAGCTCTTGAAGAATGGAGGAAGAATAAGGCGAGTATAAACCCTGAGTGCGCCCCGAGGCTTGATGTGTCATTCCCGATCACTGCCTCTTCCCCGGGTCCCGAGAGGCCCAGCGGGTATTGCACCAGCTTATGAATACGGGTGTGTATAGCAGAACAGTACGGATATAGGGCGCAGTTCCTCGACGCCGGCTTGTTTCTCGTCGCTTCACGTCACGTCACCGCGACGACCTCGCGCGCCACTACCTGGTGCACTCACTCAGCCGCCTCGCGGGTTTTCCCGAGGTCGAGTCTTTGGCCCTGTTTTTCTCGACGACGACGACGACGATGAATGCTGCATGCGGGAAAAGCCGGTGGAAGTGACTCTGATCTCGCTGGCCTTCGACGAGTATAACTGGGCTGCTGACTGGTACCACTCTACTACATACGCGCGGGGATGGGTGTTAGTCAGTTAGCCAGTTACTTAGTTAGCAACTCAGCGGCGTAATCCTCGACCTGACGTGGGGCACTTAATCGCTGTCACGACTCCATCGCACTGTAGCTTTTCCAGTGGCCAGTCCTGATGGGCTTGGCAGGTTGGCTGCAGGGATCTCATAGCCGTTAATCTCTGTTCCGCAGGTCGCTGCCGTGTGCTGCATCGCCTGGCAGCCAGCTGTCGCCGCGACGAGAGCCAGGAGCAGGCGGGCGACGGGTGAGGAGAATTAATTCCCGTCATTTACATTCCCCGCCATCCACGCACGCATCAAACCCCCCGCTCTCTTCTCTCATATTCTCGCGGGCATCACGAAACCATTCTTCTTTCATTCATTCATTCATGCTTTCCCCCTTTTTTTTCGACCGAAATTCCGGGCCGCTTGAAAGAAATAAAAAATAAGCAAGAAATCATTTCCCTATATACTCTGACGCGGGTTCGCGTTCGTGATGACGCAGGAAGCAACCCTGAGCAGTTTTGTAGTTGTTGGAGCTCCCGTTCCGCAATTAAGCGGGTGTGCTGCGATGCGCCGCGTCAAGGTCGACAATGTCCTGACAGGTTCCAGATGAGACGATCTTCGGATCGGGTTGGATTGCAATTACAGCGTGAACCGCTCTGACTGCTGGCTGCCTCGAATGTGCCACAATACGGGTTCGCAATGCAATGCGGTTGAACCTCGATCACTCATCGAACCTCCTCCCTCTGTCGATTTTTTTTGTGCATGCCTCTGTCTGAATTCCCTTAGCAGAAAAAAACATTAAAATTTTCCTTATTTCCTCCTCGAACCACTCAAATTTTCAAGAGATTTTTTTGTTGTTGCTATAATCATATTGATACAGGAAAGAGTAAAGTAATGAAAATTTGGTACTTTCCTGATATCTCTGTACCTTCCCTCTGAACAATTTAATATGACCTAACCTAACTTCACCAAACCGCCTCCCAAAATCAGTTTCTGCTTTCTTTGCTGGGTTTTGGCTGAAACTGATTTTGAAAGGTGGTTAGGTAAAGTTAGGTAAGATCAGTTTCAGCAGAATGCGGAAAAACAAAATGAGTGGTTGTTGTGATTATGAACTTGTCCTAAAGATTTGTCTGGATGGTAGTGTGGTCTTGGAATGAGGTACTGAGATAACAGGAAAGTACCAAAAAGGTACCTTGATGTGTTTTGAAAGGAAGTGAAAGACTAATTGTACAGATGAATAACCCTTGTCTCCAAGTTCAGCATTGCATGACAACTCATTTAAGAAGCAATTCAAGGCCCAGAATATCACTAATAAAAATTTCCTCCAATTCTTCTTTCTTTCATGCAACAAAAATGCTTGTTTCCCAAACTCGATTTTTTTTGGTCTCTTGAAGTTTGACTCAAAGAGGTTCCGTCGCATTATACACATTATTTTTGTAAGAAACCTCCACCCTTGAAATTCCTGGGAGATAATTATCCATGGCCATCAACAATCTATGTGTTGCCAGGCGTTAAAAACAATCATGATTCATCTTAATCCTCCAGAGTGATTTTGCAACATCCAGTATATACAGGATAATTTTCTCCATTGCAACCCTTTCCAGAAATGTAGTGCGGGTTCATCGACGGAAATGTTTCATTTGAGCTTATATAATTGATGCATCCTGCACTTCTGCTGAATCATGCGGTGTTCCTCTTCATCATCGTCTCATCGTCAGATATGTAGAAAAGTTTCATGTACCCAGTAAACATTTGTTTTAGACTTGATCGCAGCGTGGAAGTACGTGCCTTTGATTCCATCAGTCGTCCGTCAAAGTTTGGATCATTACAAGAGTCACTTGCAGTTTGTGCCTCGAAATGGATTCATCATGAAACTCTCGTAGATATGCATGTACAGTATATACATAATGAATGAATTTCATTAAATTGAGAGCCTGTGAAAATTGAATGGGTAAGTTGCTTATGATGTTGGATCGGTTTAACTTCATTCCACCTTCCTTTTTTTGTGCAAAGAATAAGGGTTTAATTTGCTAAGACGATATGTTCTCCCGTTCTCTGCATTATTCATTGGAGTTGCGTCCTTCTCGGTATGAGAAACTCGGTAAAATTATTGCTGTACACTACGTATCCGTAGAAAGGAGGACGAGGAACGCCGCAATGCTATCCATAAATAAATAAGCATCACGATTCAATTTGGCTCGTCGGCGTTTCTCTGAAAATATTCCATTAGAAACGCCGAGACGCTTCTCCCGTATCGGACGGAGGTGAGTTGTTATAGATTGCTGATTGAATCACGGGTGACTGATGCCCCTGTGTATACGGGCGAAGGAGTTGATTGCATTTCCCGTAATGCGCTGAAATAACCCGAGTGTGCGTGTGTGTGTGTGTGTGTCCAGGAGGAGGACTCCCGCGGTTGCAATGGAACCAGTACACGATTCTGCAGGCCGCCGAGTTGGTGGCGACGGGCGAATGCTCGGACTACGTCGTCGGCGTCCAGTTGACTTCTTCCCTGGGTCCCTTCGATTCGGGACGCCTCGAACTCGGGAGCCCCGGAACTCGGTGCTTCCGGGAAGTGGAAATCCGGGGAAGTAGTCAAGTGAACCTTCGGCTCTCCTCCTACGAATGTCGAGAGGAGATGGAAGAACGCGTGAGAACCTCGTTCCTTTTCTTGCTTTGTGGAAATCACTCAACAACTCCTGCTAATCCACCTTCAATCGCCAAAAAAAAGCTGCAGTTGAGCGTGTCTGAAACCCGCGCGTACGAAAACATCGCGTGTCTACGAAATACGAGTACCCCGACATACAGACAATCAGACGTGGGTACATTTGAAATTTTAGAACATCAGCCCCAACAATCGAACAATGCCTCAATATACGGACACTTAAACACATTTCTATAAAGATTCAACATGCTGTTTTTTTCTAAATTTCGATATCTCTTGAACAAATTGAGCTATTCATGTTCATGAAAAGTAATAAATTAATTTCACATAAAATGTATGCCATTCATAATAAAAAAAGGCTGATTTTGTGCCTTTTTCCAGAGTTTTTCCATCATACCTGCACAGCATAGTTAGACGTGTTCTTGTTCTTTGCTTTTTTGAGCGTCTTCTGATGCGAAAATGTAAGATTCTGTGTGCTTATTTTCTGTACCATGAAGTTGAGAAAACCATTTTTATTCAATTTTTTAGGGACTTCATCCTTAATTTTTGATGAACAGGAGAACGAATTCAATGAGTTCCCATTACCGCAGCCTATAAAGAAATGTGATCTGCCATATGGATTTTCTGACATAGGGACAAGATCTGAACACCCATTACGTCCGCATCTCGAGGCCCCTCTGTAGAGATGAAATTTAAGAACAATATTGCTCGCGTTGAACAGCACTTTACTGGCAAGAGATTCGTGACAAGTCGCTCAACAGAATGCTCATTTTCATCACTAATTTCACTACATACTTGTAAGGTTACCATGTTGAGCATAAGTCCTTCACAGCAGTGGTTATCGACTAAATCATCAACGCACTGCATGATAATGGTGAACCCCGTCTGTTGCACGATATTTTCGGGACGACAATTCAGCGGGCCTCACTCTGCTGTATATATATCTATAATTTAAGACACCTACTGATTTTTCTGTTCACGTTAATAAGAGATTTTAAATGTGAGAGTCTTGAAAAGAGGTTTTTCACTAAACTGCACGGCTGGTATCAAGTGTTTTTCATTTATCCTGATCTTGGCATGCGCTGTTTTCAATGCGTTGCCGGACGCGCTCAATTGCCCGGAGCGATCCATTCAACATCGCCAGGCCAGGTGGAAGATCGAAGGGGGAGAATCAATCAAGGATCTAAAATTGGACTCGGTGTTTTCCACAGATGCTCCCGGTTCAAGTAAAGGTAACTCTGGGAGCGCGGACGTTGACTACGTCAGTCAAGTGTTTGTTCAAACCGGACTCCACTGCGTACTGGAAACGATCCTACGGACGACGATCCGTCGCGTCTACTTCAGGTTTGACCGGAAACTCGAACACTCCCCGGGGTTTCGGTTATAGGGCTGTTTTGACTTTAAACCATCTGCGTTCTTTCAGCCCTTCCAACCCTGCTAAAAATAATCGACACACATTTCTGTGCTTTATACAAGGCAAACACATGACAAAATGAGCTCAACAAACGCCACGAGGATTCAAAATCCATGGCACTTCCATTTTCATCGAAATAAATTCAGTCGAAATTTGTTATCGCTCGCACAAGGTTACAGAAAAAATGCGTCCCTCCTCAAAAAAAAAAAGATATCGTTTAAGCAAAAGAATGGTATACATACACTACTAATAATGAGGGTTGTACAATAATTTAAGGCTTTTCTTCATGAAAGCATCGAATCGTGTCACTTCGGGTTCCAGTTGAATAGTGAGATTTACAGTAGAATTTCGGAAATCCGCGGATCGGGATAAGGAATGCTAAATAAAAATGTACAAATGCTTCGTTCGATATACATTTGGAATAATGGTCGTCGGCTTTTTTGCAACAAAACCCCAATATTGCATCGAATGAGTCCATGAGTATTCTCATTTGAATGGTACATGTTGCGACCATGCGCCTTTTAAACCATAGCACAAATGGATGATAACACGCCTTATAATAGCACCCCTTTCGATTTATCAAGGCTGAAATTCCAAAAAGAAGGGTGGATTATTATTTTTTTTTGAAAAAATACTTAGGGTTTGTGCATGAGTCACGCACTCACGCGTCAGAAATGCCCATGGGGTCAAAATTACATGATCGCGGCAGTAATCATACGATTCACGAATCGTCCTCTCAAATGCTGGGATGAAGCTCGCAGAACTGAATTCGATTAACCTCATCGTCGGGAAGATGAATTAACTCATGGGCTGAATGTAATCTACACTTTTTATTCCAAGACGTTCCTTTTCTTATTCTATCATCTAGCCTTGGTCGTCTCGTCTCGTCTCGTCGGTGCCTGAATATTTGGTTTGTATCGCTCTGATGTTTGTTCTCCTTGAATCCCTGAGCAGACTTGGTTCCAGCGAAGCCGCAGATTCTGCTGTCTGAAGACGAGTTCAAAGTGGTGGGCTACTGCGAAGAGAACCAGATGCGGATCATCCTCAGGAGCACGGCCGGGTTCGACGGACTCGTGCACTTGGGCAAACCCGGCGACGCCAGTTGCTTCAAAGACGAATGGGGCATGTCTCAGAGGTCCCTGCAACTCAGTCTCAAGTATGCCGACTGCAAAAAACAAGCTGGGCAGGTTCGTCAACTGCCCTCTCACCCACAAATTTAACGTTATGAAGAAGTATAAGGCGAGAGGGAAATTCCAAGTTATACCGCTGACGTGAGAGAAAAAAAGTGGAATAAATGATCCGAAATGTAAGTTTATTAATGTCAAGGACTCATCCTCGAACGAAAAAAAAAGTTTTTTAATAATGATTGACCGTGCTTACGCATGCAGGGAAAAACGACCGCTTCCGACTTTAAACTCAACTCAGCAAGTCACGAACGACGTTTCTCATCAATGAAAATTTTATACAGTACTTTTAAGTTAAAAGGTTTTCAATGAGTGATTTCGAAAATGGACCCACGACGTCCAACTGATCGTGTGATGTACCTACTATCGAAAATTGGTGCTCAAAAGCGTCGTAATTCTCAAATTACAGTACCCTGTTTACAATGCCATCATTTCTTCTCCAGCATGTGACATGCATCAGTTTACTTCTTGCAGGGATAATTGAACATTCGTGAGCTTTCAAGGAGCATTGTATCATTACACAGTATTTGGTATATGATGTCGCTGTCAGACAGCGCCGCGTTGGTAGGACTGGGTCCAGCACGCGGTGCAACAAAGGAAGCTCACGCCGCGTGGCAAAAACCTGTGGAAAGACGGGATTTAGCCAAAGGCAACTTTTTGCACTTGGCTCAATCCCAGGGTCATTTTGGCGAGTACAAAAAGGCTGCGCATCTCACACAGTCCATCACTTTAGAAGCTCCTCTTGGTCAGAGATTATGAATCATTTAGTGTCGATTTTAATTATCGTTTCTTCACTCCTCTTATGTTTGTTGACGTACTACTGTGAAGTTTTCGGGAGATATAGATTCTCAGTGCACTTGAAGAGTCGATCACGTCACATGTTCAGCATCCTTATGCGCTAGCTTTACTTCATCCTTGAGCTCTTTGTCATTCTGCGCACTAAACAACTCATATTTTTTCATTTTCCGTAGATTGTGTTTGGGTTGCCAGTTGGTGTTGTTACGGAAGACAATCGGGTGTTGACGGCTAATTTGAAGTGTTACCGGCCGTACGTGGACTCTGACGAACTTCCGTCAACAACACTGTCCCCATCTCGCATCGTTGACCCGCGTAAAGGTTATTTTATTTCATTTCAATTATATTCAATTAAGGAAGTCCTTGAAAAGTATATCCCAGATTCTCCTTGAAAATAGTGTTTCGATCCTGACCCTGTATCCCTTTTTGAGTCGAAGGAAATGGCTCTAGGATATTAGAGTAAATTTGATTTCTTCTTGAATTCAACTTGATTTCCTCCCAGCCCTGTATGTCATTGGAACTCTCTTTTGACTGAAAAGTAAAATTAAATAGTATCGAGTCTAATTCATTGGCAACGGGAGCACGATTTGAAGTAAATCAAATCCGTGAAGATGATGCTTGTGAACCCTGATGAGACGAGTGCCGCTGAAACGTTTGTAACATATATTGTACTTGCAGATGTGAAAAGCTTTGGGTTGCTGAGATCCAGAGACTTGACGATTGACGCGAGCTGCGGCCGAGGCATGATGTGGGTGACGTTGTCTGCCCCAGATGGGTTCCGTGGCAGGTTGCTGTTTGGCAAACCCGGCACCGCGTGCTTCAAGGAGTTCCCGGGGGTATATTATGTTCAGCAGCGCACTGCCGTCGTCTTGCGACTGTCGCGGGCAAGGTGTGCGTCCTACGATGAGGTAACCAATA
>CAJPEX010005996.1:0-14157 GCA_905338405.1 Notodromas monacha | reverse complement strand
GGCATACTTGAAAAGATTTGCGGTATGATGTTGGGTTGGGAGCGGAGAAGTCGAATCCCAGAACAATGCTATTGATGTTAGGACATGCCGTGATTTATTTCAAATCTCTCCAACTGAGGAAAAAAAATCCTCTTTCAATTCTAATATGAACTGTTGCTTCACAACATGGCGAGAAGCGGTACTGCTGTGCATGCTAGGGAAACAAAAACTGCGTGAATTGTAAAATTCCGACGTTTATTCGAACGCAAGGCGTTATATAAATTATGAACTGCTTATATCAAGGCTAACTTCTGAATTTTTGGAAAGAAATGAACCTTAGACACGTTATTTACACCTTCAACGTGTGTTCAGAAAGAAGAACTCCTGGTGAAAATAATTGCCTAATATTCTCTCAACCTTGCCTTCGAATGTGAGAACGTGGCTCAAACGCTTTTTTGCAATGCTGAACTGATGCATTTTTTTTTCTCACAAATGACTCTAGTGTGAGTAATGTGCCTTATTGTTTAAATTCCATAACAGAAAGCTTATGGCTCAGCCATGCTAATTTTTAGAATGTTCATCACGCATGAATTTGGATCAAGTCATCTGACTTTATTTCCCAGTAAAGTCTTCCTTATGTCGAACATTATTCGCCTATTGAAAGTGCCAGTTGCACCATTATTGCGTTAGAGATTCAATTTGAAGTGCGAAATCCGTCTGGCGGAAATTTTTGTGACCAACGTGCCTCACTTTTATGGGAATCATTAATTTTCTGTTTTTGCAGAAGAACGGCGAGATGATGAAATGCGAAGATTAGTCACGAAAGCTCGCCTTGCGTAATGGATTGACGCGTTAATTCGTTTTTGATTCGGTTTCGAAAAAAAAAGAATGAGGTTTTATTGAATGAACGCCTTCTCAAAGGCTCATTTCGGGTTTTTGATTTTTGCTCACTTCTGCGACTGATTCCTTTTCTTTTTCATGCCCTCTTCAGCGGTTCTGCAAATTTGCGCTTATCTGTGTCTAGCCAAAGGAGAATAAATTGGTAAGTGGTCTTCCTCGTGTCGCTCTTTCTTCTGCGCAGTTACGGAAACGACAACGAAAAGGTCCGGAATGCATTTTTTTGCCTCTCTTAAAAATTGCGAAATTCATTTTCTACGCTACAAACGTAAACCCGCGATAACATAAAATATTACGAAATCGTTCTTGTGATATGTTCTGTGAGAAAAATTGCCCGAGTCCACCGTTCGGCACAGCTTATCATAATTTATGAACAATTCAGAAGGAGAGCTACTGAAATTTCAGTACTGTCTACCGTGATGCTCGAAATCAGTTTCGCCACTTTTTTTTTTCCGGACCTTGCTTCTCTTTCTAGAGCAGAGGGCACCTACATAGCGTAAATAGAGTCCTTCATGAAAAAGTAGCGCACTTTTATAAAAAACAAAACTGGCTCACCAAATCTTATCTTTTTTGTCCCTAAAGGGCGAAATCTGCCTCCGAAATCTTTCTTCGCTTTCTCGTCAACGAGAGTGAGAAATCTTGTACTTTTTTTTTAAATTACGGGGAAGATTTCAGCGTTTTGGAAGTTCTCGTGGGACGATTTGCTCAATGTCATCTTTTTATGCAACGAGTGTTTTTTTTTTTCGTTCAGGTTGGTTTTTCTGTTCAGCTGACATTTAAAATGTATTTACCATTTTAATAGCATCTCTCCTATTTCAATTGGTCTAGTGGCGATGACTAATATGATCGGTTGGAAGAAACAGACATGCGACAATTTCATTCATAAGTTACTCCATTTCACTCGTAATTTTATTGATTTTCAACTTCGCCTTGTTGGAGATTTTTCGTGCCGGTTTAATATACTCGATGATACTGTATTATATTTTTAAATTGGTGCATCAACGTAAAAAAATTCTGTACTGTATTTTACTGAAAAAAAGAAGAAAAATCGAGTAAGTTTCCTTCCATTTCTGGGTAGTCCATAGTTGTGAACTTCACGAGCGAAAAAATGAATTGCTGATGACTATCAATTTGCTTGTCATGTTTCGCCGATGAGCTGATAGCATGTTGTATTTATATAAATAATTTCAGAGAAGGGAAATGAATTTAAATTAATTTTTTTCTGCTTAAATTTTACAGCTGAAACTACGTGCATGTACCCTGTAGTACTTGTGCATGGCATTTGATTATTTTTAATTTTTGAGATCATTCAATGTTAAAAAGTCTAACGGAAACAATGACGCATGATGCGTCTAACTTGGAATCTTATTTGGAATTTGCTGTTCGGGATCAAACATTATTTTCATCTGTCATCTGTGCAAGATGGAAATTAAATTTGCCTGGTTAAAACTTAGTTTCAGTGTCACCCTGAACGATTTTTGAAGTTATTCATGTTCCCGGAAACCTCGTCATTCCGTCGGTGTTGAATGTAATTCGTATCAGTTGATTTTGATGACTTATGGCAATCAACTCTCGAATTTCATAGCTTCTTTTATGCATATATCATTTGACCATCAGCGAAATGGTCACGCCGAAGCATACTTGAAATATCAGCTAATTATGTGACAATCTTAATTAGCTGGATATGCGTCGGATGTTCACGCAATATGTAATGGACCCTATTGAACCGGCCGTAATCTTAGCGACAACTTTCTCGTGGCTTCCGGGCTTCCTCAACTATCGTCATTTATGACGATAATGAGAAGAAATATCAATGCTTGGCTTCCGCGTCGTATTTCGTCATTTCGGGTTCTGTGATTTAAGTTTTAAATACTTAACCTTTTGCTCCTCCGAGTTCCGCTCACCTTCAATGCAATTAATCTCACAAATTTTGGGACACGGAAATACAAACTTAGAAAAATAATAATTGCAGCAAAAGGGCATCGTTACTCTCTTGGCTTCTAATGAAACATGGTTTTTTCAATAAAAAGATGCACTCTTTTTGCTAATAAATGTAAGGGGAAATTTAAAAAACATCGTTGTTGAGAAACCCTTTAACATAGGGGATAGAACCAAATGCGTCCAGAGAAAAAAATCGTTATGCGGAGAAATTCGTTGTAGACAAGATCGTTGTAATGAGAGTCTTTCTGTGTTTGGAATTCAAACTACATTACACGAATTGTGCGCAGTCCAGAAACTAGGAAATGATTGGATTTGGGTTGCGTTCAACCCCGTATCGGTTGTATAAATCGTCTTGCTTATATTTATGTTTTTCAGGATAATTAAACGTGATTCGGATTTGGCATTTCTGACATGCACACACACAAAAATGTTTGGTTGACGGAAAATTCCAACCTGTAACATTTTGTGGCAATTCGGCGTTTTATTTTTCAAAGCTGTGTTCAGGCTACATTAAAAAAATAAAGCATTTTTATGCCTCTCATAGTCTCATTTCAAGAATGCTTATCTGCGCAGTATCACTTTTTCCTGGTGGGGACCTGAATGAATCACCGATTCAAAATCATTCGTCATACCATTGTCCATGATATTTTTCATCGATCGTATTTACGGAAGTAAAAATTCAGGCGTCTCTCGTGTTGGAATACTCGTTTCCTCATGCCCACATCTGGCGATTTCATCACGTGTGGACAATTGAATCCAGTTCTGTACACATGTTCGAAGTTTCTCTCTCATATAAGTACACGTATCGGAATGACGTGTTTTATCGTCAGTTAAGGCGGAGGTTCGTTTTCTTTCTTCAAAATTACGACATTTTGTTGTTTTTCGTTTATGCAACAATTTGTTCCGCTGTCTCATGATCAAGTTTTTAATCAGGTTCAAGTTTCTTAGCATTGAAGATATTCTCCTCATTACGCTCTCTATCGAAGATGTTGTAAAAATTTCGATGGTTCTGTCTTGGATAATGACCGAGTGTCTTCGCCGGAATGATGGATCATAAAAACTGTTTTCCGAAGGATTTCACGAATGATCCGACACAAAATGAATCACAGATATTCCAGCAAATCTTTCTTCGCTTTGAATTGGCTCGAGTTGTAATTACTGGGCGCAAGGGCCTTATTTATTTCTCGGGGTGGTCAAACTTTGAACAGAGGTAATATCAAATGTGCGATTCTTATAGAAGTTTGGATAATCGATATTCTGTTGCTCTCAAATTTGAGGAATCTAAACGGAAATCCGAAGGATGAGAAAAGCTGACGTAAAAATTCAATCCCGGAAGTAAAAAAAAAGTTTTCAGTCGAGCTTAAGATTTACAAACAAATGATCCTCTCGTCCTTTGCCGAAACCGGTCAACTGAACTACTCGCAGGAAATTGGGCGGAACTGCTTTGACGGTAAAGTCGTTAACGAGTTCCAAACTCAGTCACGATGGCAATTAAAAAGTCTCTCTTTTCCGGTGCGCATTCTCGTCATTGTGCGGCTCCATCACGGAAAAGGCACAATAATTGATTCTGCGCAGACCGGAAGCTGTCGATTATTGCTTGACTCGTCGGTTTTAGAACTCACGATTTTATTCCCGCAACTTGTCAGTGTCTCGCAAAATGAAAGTCGATTCATCAAGCCTATCGACAGCGGCTCGTGGTTTTCCCTGGTTTTACAAGGCGTTCTGTGCTACAGGTACTCCGAAAGAATCCCGAGCAGCATTTTTGCAATTTCCCACGCAATTTCTCCATTTGGGTACTTTTACTTGTGTGCAAAGGCTGACAGAACTAGAGCTGGTAAAGATGGAAGTAAGAAAAAAAATTGCATTGAAACAGCACGCGAAACGGATTTTACGGATTATTCCGCACACTTTTTGTGCAGCGCTGGGGTTTAGATTAATCGAAATTTTTGATCAACTTTAAAAACTAAGTTTAAAATTTAGAATTTAGTTCGCATGTGTACTTTTTGGGCGAATATTTTTAAAATCTAGCGGGAGTATTGAAAAATTCTTACCCTCTACGATAAAGAATAAAAGGTTACCTGATGAAAATTTTTTAATGCATCAGTTGAGTTTCCGAAGCCGTAATGCATACGAAATATTGTGAGAAACCGCATTTTCTCGGAGATTATCTAAGCCTTTGCGAAAGAATGAATCGGCAATGTAATCCAGTAGAAAATGGAGAAAATTATTGAATGCCGAATCAATAAATGCTGTCCCTGGCTTTAAAACGGCATTTCCTCGCGTAACATGCGCTCTAATTTTTCCGAAAACGAGGGTCCTTTTAATGATGGGAATAATTAATCGTAGTGTGAATAATTTTTCATGCTTGCGCGTATTTTTGTTGTCTGGAACGTTATTTTCGTGAGATGCTCGTTGCACGAGCTCAATGATACTATAGTTCAATTACCTTTTTGCAGCCTATTGAAAATCGGCGGAAAATCGACACGCATTGAGTGACACGCGGGAACGAGTGACACTTTTTCAAATATTTTTTTTTTCTTTTAACCTGTGCAAACCATGGGTCATTTCACCACACGGATCCACTCCCAATGCGGGTTTCCGCGTCGCTGCAAGTGCGCGTGTCGTCGACGCTCTTGTTCCTCCTCACTCTCATCCCCGTCAGCGCTCGACACTGCCATCGGTGACGTCGTCGATTGCCCCTCTTCCGGCTCCAGCAACGTCCACACTCACCAATGGCTCTCTGCATCCTCGTCCGCTGCCCTCGTCGCACTAACCGGCCCGGCAACCCAGGCTGCTGCTCATGCCCCACCCCGGGTCTTCACTGACCTGGCCCTGCAAGCCGCGACTGCTGTCGCCATCCACGTGCTCCTAGTGTTTTTTGCCTGCGGGATCGCCTTCATGCTCGTCCACCAACACTTGTTGTCGTCGAACGGAGCCGACGGAGATGCGGCGAATGCGGCTTTGGACGCGTTTTACAGGGCGGCTGTGGAGGTCTCGGCGGCGGCAGCGACCGGGACGACGTCGTCGTCGAACGGAGAATACGACGGCGGCGGTGGTGGCGGGTGGGGGTGGTCGTCAGAGGCGCCGTTGTTGAACTATCCCGGGAATTCGCCGGAATCGCTTATTGTGGTTTTTGATAGTGAGAATTCGGTGTGGCGATCGGCGGCGCTGTCGGCGTGACATGCGTTCGAGTGACTGATGTTCCTTCCCAAGACAATGCTGGAGATTGTGTTCCTTGGGGCAACAAAAGAAAAAAAGAAAGAAAGAAAGAAAGAAAGAAGAGAAAATCGCGTTTGCAGACATTTTTTTTTTGGTATGTCTGCCAGAAAGAAGCCTAGAGTGGAAACCTTGTGATCACTTGAAACAGGTCTTTCATCATGTCATTTCAATGTCGAGTGGCGAAGGGATATTTTTCCAACAATTCCGTTTGTTCCATTTTTCCTACCCCCCTCCCCCCCACTATGTTACGAGTATGTAAAAATGCTCACAGCTAGCTTCTCACAAAAAAACGTCGGTACAATGTTCTTTCTCGTTACGAAAGGCATTACAGTACGTATACTTCTCAAGTTCATCAGTGTGGCCCTTTATTCGCAGTCAACGGGAGTTTGAATATGATATGATCTTGGTTAGAAACGTTTTCTTCAAAGCAATGAAGGTTAAAATTTTCGGGACGATGTTTTTTGAAGAAAACTCACATTTTTGTCCGGATTCGGCGACTTATTCTTTTTATCGCTTCATCGCATTCTGGTCATTTTCCTCGAGTAACTGTTGGATGATATGTTCATGAGACGCGTGTGATATTGTGTGCATTTTCGTTGTTCTGTTTTTTTTTTCAGAAGGATGCGATGAATATGACTGTACAGAAATATTTCCTCGCAAAGGGCAAATTTGTCAGTTTGTACCGTGTTTGTACTGGTCGCTTGATTTACCACCTTTTGTTAATGTTGTAAAGAGAGCTCATTTTTTCTCAAATTGAATGGCAACGGAGAAATGAACGGTTTTTCATATTACCACTGCTCGACTTATTTTGTAGCGATGGTGTTACATTTTCTTTCACATTTTCTGCCCGAATTATTGTGTGGATTCAGGTGGTACTGATTCTTTCAGACTTAAATTTGATTATTTTTTGCACAGAGATATATAAAGGCTTTCTTTCACGGGTTTCACAGAAAAAAATGAAGAAATTTACACCGAATACCTGTTAACAAATACTGTACAGTACAGTAATAATATGATGCATTTTATACGCATCCATGTTTTCTGATTTTGCAGGCGGTTCAAGTGCTGCTGAGTGCAAAATGAAGTAGCGAGATGGTCTTTCCAGTTACTGAATTTCTTCAAGGTCAACTGCTGATGAGGAAAAAGTTGCGTCAATGGTCTGAGAACCATGTTTTAAAAAAAAGGATTCATCGCTGCATTTTTTGCTCTTGCTAGAGATTCTGATTGGGCAACTTGTCCTAAATTTCGTTGAGGTCAACTGCTGGAGTGAAAAAAGTTGCCCATGCAGGTCATGGTTACAATTCTAGAAAATACACTGATTAACAGAAGCTAGCTACAAACCTTTCGATGAATTATAGGTCAGTTAGGAGGATCCTGAGGCAGAATATCTTTCCCTGAAGAATTTTGTACGATAACCGACATTCCGAACAATTCGCTTTAAAAAAATACGTGTAAAGATTTTTTTGTGACGATGCGTGCGTTTTTCCAACCGCCACACGAGATGCTTGTATCGACGCTTTTTCAAAAAAAGCCATTAACATTTTCCTGCGATTTTTTTTATAATTGCACTTCGATTCGCAAAGTAAAATTTCACGTGTGAATCAGGGAAGAACCGGAATGTATCGAATTTCAGCATTTATTATTGGACGATTTGCGTTCGCGGCGTAATTTTTCATCCCTTTCTGTGTTCGCGGTCGAAAATGGCAGCCTTAAATCTTTTCAGTGTTATCTTTCCGATATTGAAAGCTCAGTGATGTATAAAAAAACATTGCCCCTATTTTTTCGTCAAAAAACACTCAATTTTTTGATGAGACGAAAAAAATCAAAACAACATGACGTCGTTACAAAACCGTGACGCTCGAACCGTGGGCATCAGAGACACGGCGACACGACTCCTCGAATGCAATCCGTAGCGATACAGGTCGCATAATGTTCGTTGCACTGCGAGATTTCGCCACGCTTTGTCGGATTTCGAGAGTTGTCTTCCTTGCAGTGCGTTATTGCTTCCGGTGATGGGCGACGATTTTCGAGCGGTGAAATCCATGCCCATGATCACGTCACGAGCTAACCGGTTCGCGTCCTGGACCCAGGCTGGTGTGACCGTGTTTGCCAGAGGATGTCTGGGGTAGATTCCCCGCTTGCGTTCGGGCGACACCTGTTGAAAATATTCGGCGTCAAAACGGAGGAAGGGATGAGTCCATCACTGCGACAGGTATACTTATATTTAAACAAAATATAATTGACATCATTTCAGTCGACAGGAAGACAAGTGCAGATGAACTCTCTACCGTAGAAAGATTTTGTTTACAGCGATATTATCTCAAAACCACCAATCACTTTCTGTTCTCACCCGAAATTAAATTTTTCTTGATTCCCTTCGTTTCTCTGGCCACAAGGCGAAAAAAATATTCTGAATTTCATGCAAGGTTACTGCTGATGAGGCCTAATTGGAGAGAATAGCGTGTCATTAAATTATTCATCTGTGTTTCCCTAACTCGCATAGGTTGAATAATTTTTATATTTATTTTCAATATTTTCATTTTGAATGTGACTTTTCACTTTCACTCAATTCTCGATTTAGTGCCACCAATTGGCTTGGCACACTTTGTGGCACTAAATCGAGGGCATCGTCAGGGATAGAGGATTAGTTGAGGGTTTTTATATTAGGTAGAGTAAGCTTGTTTACGGAATTTTTAGGCTACTCAGTCTGTTTCAGAAACGAGAAAGCCACAGGAAATAATCTGAAGCGCAAATGCACTGTTTTCCTGCAGTATTGCATTTCAAAATATTTCAAAAGGCAGAATACAGTACTGTACATTGGATTTTTGTACATATTACGTCTATGGTAAAAGAACATCCCTTTTTTTCAAGATTTTGCATGCACTTAAATTTTATATGAAGTATTGTATCATTGTTGAGGAATCACACATTTTTCCATGAAAGCTTCCGCGTTTTTTAAATGTTCAATGAAGGAAGATCTCAAAAAAATTTACATATACTGTATCTCAAAAATACGAAGATTTTTGTGGCACAGAATTGAGTTGGCACTGAATTGGGGTATCCCTTATGAACAAAATGAAGGGAGATTTATACCACAACAATTCTTGGCATTATGCAATAGTGGCGCTAAATCGACGGTTGACTGTAGTACTGAACAGTACCTTGCTATGTTGATAAACATTCTGCTTCAAAAATGTAATCGTTATTTAAATTTAAATGATAGCTTTTGATAGCTGTGTCATTTTTTATACATAAAAATATAAAAACAGGCGTAGAATCTGTCGTAGACCCCATTATTTTCCTGCTGAGTTGTCAGTTTTACTTTAGCCTGGAGCCGTTCCCGTTTTGACCGAATGGGATGTAATTTTTTCGGACTGACTACTATCTTCCAAAGACAGTTGCGAAACGGTTTCCAAAACCATCGAAACACGTTTTTCGTTTTAGGAGGTAAAAAAAAAAAGAGAGGAGGAGAATACGGTACTTGTTGAAAATAAAAGCCGAATGCTTACCGCATGGACCGAATTATGATCGCCGGCGGTTGACGTGACTCCAATGATCATCTGTTGCTCATGCGACGCCAGCAGCGATGCCAGAGTGAGTCTGACGAAAAAAAAGAAGGTTTGAAGCATTAATTTTCAAATTTTACTCACATGTTTTTGGGTACTCGATTGAGTGATGCGCAATAGTCAATCCTGTTCTTGTTCGAGATTTACTTTTTTTCAGCCAGTTTTAGTTGCGTGAAACTAAGTTGAACCTCTTTAAGTCGAATTTCAAGGGATGAGCAAAAATAAAATGGACTTAGAGAGGTTTGGAATTATAGAGGTTTGAGCTAAAACACATAGCTCTTTTGTTCTCGGAAACATAGAAAAATAGCTTAAAATTGTAAATGGTGGTATTCTGGGGCTGAAATTGCTTCTTAAATGATTTGAAAGGATGCTGAACTTGTAGGCATGGGTTCATTTGCCCAATTAAGTCTTTCACTTCTTTTTCAGACACATCAATTTTTAATTGTATTGCTTCTTTATTTCTTGTGTCAAGAAAATCATAGCCAACAGGCCACAAAAAATTCGACGTACAGAGGTTTGAGAGGAAAAGCCTTCGACTTAGTGAAGTTTTTTATGCATTGTTTCTAAGGGGATTCAGAGGGGATTTGAAAAAAAAATCAACTTAGGGGGTATTTGACTTGAGGTTTGAGTTATTGAGATTCACATGTACAAGGTATATTCTGGAATACACTTTTTCAGAGTTCGTCTTGGAGATTAGCATTTGACATTGTCACCATATTTCATCAACTTATTGAAAATCTTTTGGCAACTGAAGATTAGTGAGAATACTGTATTATTGTATATGCATACACAATCTGATTTTTTAAAGTTTCTCTATGAGAAATCATAGGGCTACATTTATTCTCTGAGTGGGAATTTTTGACGCGATGCGGTAGCCCCATTATTGCTTGTAAGGTTAATTACACCCGAAGGAAATATGAAGTTAACCTTCGTTGGATGTTTTTAGTTTCTGTGCGTTGTACTTGTGTTGCTACATTCAAAATTGGTACCGTTTTGGTGCCTAAGCGCAACAGGTTTTCGCAACTTTTGAAACCACAACGGTTACATATAAGACGCATTAAAGAGACCATGATGTATTTTTCGTTTAATTACAGCGAAGAATTTATTGAAAGATTTTTTCGTGTGCACCAATATAGAATTTTCCTTCTTTGTGCAGACGATGACAATTTATACAACTGAAATTTTATTTCTGCTGTCAGGCCCCGATAAACGGAATGTATAATAGCTTCAGTATTTTTAAAAAATCTGAAAATAAAATTTTCCCACTGATGTGAACTATGAATGATTTTCGAGTTTTTGCAAATATTTCATATAATCCTTTTCAGAGAAATTGAATACTTTTTTTTTACTTCAGCACTGTGTTTTTCATAATTATTCTAGCATTGACGCGGTAGACATAGTCCGATATTTTTCATCCAACGAACCTTCGACCATCTTTGGGCAAATTTCCAGATTATTTGTGCTATATTAGTGCTATAGTTATACTATACATTTTTGAACTCCATCGGTATCTTGCAACTCGTGACTCGTGAGTGATCGAGTCTTATCCCCAATGAACATGATGGAAAGTGCACTCACGATTCCGGGACACTCATGTCGTGCAAAATGAAGGAGTAATCAGGCAGCATATCCGCGTCGATGATTGGCACAGTGAAGTTGTGCAATGACGCCAAGATGTGCAGATCGCACAGTTTGTCCTGTATCAGCGATCTGGCCAAAAATTAAAAAACGCAACTCATCGTCTGAACATCTCGTCAACGAAAATCCCTTCTCAACAAGAAAGTACTCTTCGAACTGAAGAAAGAGATTGACATCGACAGAACGAAAAAAAAAGATTCAATCTCGTGAAAGTCTCGCGACGGACCGACTATCTTGCCGCACTGTCTGTATAGATTTGCAAAGAAACGGGTACTTTATAGAGAATTAACCAGAGCATAACATCCTTCGCTTGTTACACGTGGTCGGAATGCGTTTTTGGAAAATTTTAGCGGGATTGAATCTTATAACAATTAATCTTGAGAATATTTGGGTTTCTGTTTCGCAGAGATGAATCGGGTGATGGTAGCCTGGCGGGCAGATGAACAATCAATCTCCTTGAACCACGCTTTCAAATTTCAAGCCAAGCCCTTTCCTGAATCACAATCTACAATCTAAATCATAATACTGTATATAGTACAGTATTTTCCTAAGCAATTCCGAAATGACATGGGAGTATTCCCTCCTGAACTAAGCTCACGTAGTCTACAGTAAAATGCTTCCAAAAAGTATTAAAAATTGAGTATGATGACTCACCATTCAAAAACGATTCGAATGAACTTAGCTTAATTTTTTTTATAGGATACTGCTTTAACCGTCGTGGAAATGTTACTGTTTAAAATCAGTCTAATTTTTCTGGTTCACCCTGTACAGCACTTGAACTCAGATTATCTGAGCTTCAGTTAATAGAAACAAAATGTTGATCCACCGAGAGGATCCAAAGTAGTATCGTGTAATGAAAATGTAAAATGTTTTTCAGCGTAGATCGAAAATACAGTATTTTATTGCCCGCGTTACTGTATTTGATTATCTCGATAGTGGCAGAAATTCTGCTGAAGTCTTTATACAGTAGTAGGTAATCGAATTTCTAGTGTATGCTGGTGAACAGCATCATTTGCAAATTATCTCCTCAAGTCTTGAATGGATTGAACGCCTCGAAGATTTTTCAATTGGAACGCTTTTTTTGTGAATTGAACATTAAAGACGAATGCTTCTCAGTTCGGAGAAGCGTTTTCTTCGTTTCCCGTGACGAAGTAGCACTCAATAAGAAACTACGACAATGACTCCGCATTCAACTCTAAATGCTGAATGCGATAAAAAGCAGGGAAATCGAATTGTTTTTCATGGGAATGTTGTCGTATTATGCCATCATTACATTTTGTGTTCATTCGGGTCTTTTTTTTTAATGCTGGATTCTCCGTCATTATCAGGAAAATCACTCGGTCACGATAGCCCTGGTGATCGGAATTTTAACACAATATTGTTTAATGAAGAGTATTCGTTAGGAACCAGTCATTTTCAATTCCTTGATTTTGAGTTTCTAAACAGGATTGATGATTTTTTAAATTGCTGCTAGGCTCTGTAAATAATTGTACTTTCAAATTGAAGTTTTCGCAGTTCAAGGAAGCGTTTTCTGCGTCTCCCGTAACAACGACGCATTCAAAGAAACGGCGACAATGACTCTGCATTTCGTTCCAAACACTGAATAGGCTTGAACAGGAGATAAATCCCACTGTTTTCTTCTGCTGCTCACGCAGAATCCTGCGTGACGTTCTACATTAAAACGGTAAATCAGCACACCTTTGAATGTCCATCACTGTGAAGGCATCGCTGATGGAACCATCGATTTCCGCTCTAGCCGCTGTCGACTTTCTAGTCTGTGCGTCACGAGTCGACAAACTCGTCCAGTTGCTCGNTTCGAGGCAGAAAAATAAGGTGCTTATGGTATGCAGGCTCGTATATCGTTTTTGGAGCGCACGAAATTATGAATCTAGTTGTGCAAAATACAAGTGAGTCTCTGTTGGTGAAATAATGACGGGGAAATTATATTTGACATCAATCCTTTTAAAATGCTTGATGCTATAATATTTAGTTCTGGGATTATTTTGTTCAACATTATTATTAGGAGAAAAATTCAAATTAAAGAAAAATGGGGTGCGTATCTTATGCGTAGATTTTTTTGAGCGGATTCGTCGCCAAAAAAGTATATGATGCGCGTCTTACTTGAGGGTGCTTGGTACTTGAGTATATATGTTAAGATTCCAGTTGGTTGGGAAATTCAGATAAATTTAGCTCAGTTAAGCCAGTTTTTATGTTGTTCACTTCTCCATTTGTCCTCACAAATAAAGGAGGAGTTTTCACGAGGAACAATTTTGTGGAGCAGGGAGGAATCAGGTGATTTCCTCCCTGGCACATGATTGGCGATGAAAGCCACACCAAATGGCAGGTATAGACCTTGTCAGTCGTTAAATTTGCAGAACTTGAATTTGGCAAGGTTCATGGGAAAAAAGTTAAAGCAAAATGCAGAAGCTTTGCTCTGCGTTAGCTCTGGAAAAAATCTAGCATAGCTGCATGAAGTGCACAACAAAATTGACATTTTCGACGCACTGCCAAGAAGAGCTGGGACTGATTACACTAACATTTGTGTGTGTGCATACCTTGAACATTTTCACTTTTTCAGCTTTCGAAACTTAAATATAAATCATGGCTTTATCCTATGTTTTCTTCCCAAGTAATGCACTGACCAACTCAGCAGCCAACATGATTTTTGGCGCAGGATCTAAATTTTTAGGAAGAACATCGCCTTCAAAAGATATTTTCGAGGACCTCTGAACTTCAGAATTCGAAGGTATTTTCTGCCAAGAAAAATCTTTTGTTTCAACATAACTGTCATGATGGAATTGTTTTATTACTGCTTTAAAAGGAGAAAGGTCGAATTCAACTTACGTGAGTTGCAACACCTTGAAAATCGGAGCATGTCGACTAGATTGCATCATCGCCATTGTTATTTTTAAATTCT
>CAJPEX010005995.1:0-14161 GCA_905338405.1 Notodromas monacha | reverse complement strand
ATCAGTAGAGATATCTAACAAATCTTGTAGGACATCATGAAAGATGGAAGAACAAAGAGAAGAATCAGATTTAAAAATGGCCCAATTGCCCTCAGTTAAACTACAAGCAATTCTAAGCAAAAGAGAAACCAAACAAGTACAACGAGGAATTACAGGGTCCCAAGAATCAACATTAGCAGTATTTGGGATGGTACTCAAAGTAGGATGAGATTGAAGAGAACCTACATCAAAAGAGTCAGGTTCAGAAACATTGAGATTGTATTGTAAAGCAGTGGAAGGTAACGGAGCAGTGGAAATGGTTTGAGAAGGAAGAGAAACTTTACAAGGGCGGCCACAATGAGTCACCTTAGGAGGAGGAGGAGGCATTAATATATTTGAACCTGACAGACAATGACTTGGAGAGCACGCAGGCTTGCGCTTAACACCGACACCACAAACCATTATCAACGAAATGCAAGAAAAAACAAAAGTATGAAGGGAAGTATTAAACTACAATCTTTTAAACGCTCTGCTACCAATTTATATTGGGTACAAGTGACCACAATATAATTTGATGTGGAGTGTTTCAGTAAACAAACAAATAAAACAAATAACTCAGTCTGGGACTGGACCAGGATTCCTATTGGAATTCCTATGTTAACAGAGTAAGTTGTATTTTGAATGAATACAGAAATAAACAACTTCACGAGCTCAGGCTTGTAAAAGGACTTGATTGACATACAGTTGAAATGAGACTGATGATTTCTGATTATGAGAGCAGCTTATATTAACAACAATAATGCAGACCTTCACAAGGTTTTAATGTAGAAATGATGAGGTGAAAAGCTCTTGTCAAGGATGCCGCAGTGCCAGGATGCTCCTGGCACTGCAATTTTGAGGAGGGGGAAACAATTCTAAGAATGAGGTAAAGTAAAGTATTTTATTGTACACAGCGTGCATGCCCAACAAAGGTAACCCTTAGGGTAAGGACCACAAAAGATTGATGATTTGATTAAATAAATGGAATAATAATTGGGTAACCTGGAAATGTTTTATTCTGGGATTCTTAAAGGTTCAGTTTTCACATATTTTTAATACAACTTTCAATGGTTTTTCAAAATACAACTTTCACTGGTTTTTCAAATTAAAGTCAGTTTTACTGAAAAAAAAAATATGAAGCTGTATCAAAAACAACATTCAGTTCAAAAGTGTACATAATACAATTTCCATTCAATACATCTGGAATACATCTTGTATTCCATAGATTGTGGTCAAGTCAGTAACAGATTTGGTAGTTGGAATTTTCCACCATATGGCAGTCCCAAAAAGTGGAAAAGTCTGTTGGGTAGTTGAAATTTTCCACCATACGGCAGTCCCAAAAAGTGGGAAAAGTCGGTTTGGTAAATTAGTCTGGGGAATTTCTCATCCAAAGCCTAAAAAAAAAGGCAAAAAGGACCCCAAGAGAAAGAGAGATCAAAGTGGCCAACTTTGACCTTGCTTTCAATAAATTTTGGTTGGATTGCGGCAGTTTTGGTGGGTAAGTGTGCAAAAAACATTGATAATGAACCTCTTAGTAAAAAGTTCAGAAAACAGATGCGGTTGGGTTGATTTTCGGTTTGGTGCGGTTTGATTTGCAGATAACGGTTTTGGTTCAGAAGTGATGGATGACAGTTGAAGGGTTGAGCAAGAAGTTCAGAAAAGATGGATGACAGATACAATTAAAGGTAATTGTTTTTGTTGAAGGCAGGTGGTACTAGAATTTGCACAGGCAACATGCAAGCAAAAAGCAAAACTAAGAAGCAATATCAAAAACATGAAAGTGCGAGGTAAAGGTAAAATGCGGATATTATGGAAGAGAAAGCTTGTATTTCAATTGTTTTTAGCCCCAAGATTGAATCACACACAAAATACACAACTTTTTTGTCACACAAAATTGAACCACTTAATTTGATGGAATCTTGCGCCGCGCTGTCTGAGAAGTCCAATAACATGGTGGCGGTTGTGATTCTCTCCCTCACTCTCTTCCAATACAGTAATCTGTTGAAAAAGGGAGTAAAATCTGGAATATTCTGAATTATTCATGGGTGCCCCCAAGTGGTTACAAGTTTATATCCCTCATTCTCAATTATTGAGACAAAATGGAAATATTTTTGGAATTAATGCGTAGGAGATTCCTACTTGTCTCAAGCCTCTAGGTGACTCAGTTTCTTGGATCTGTAGATTTCAACATACTCTCACTAGAAGCGCTGATGTGTGTCTCCAAAAGATTCAGAGCTGAAGTAATGAAGCTGACATAAAGGGCTGCCACAGTATGGAAGCTGTCTAGGCTAACATCATCTGCAGTTGTGGAGAAACACGCTGCTTGAGGCCTAGAACAAAGCCTCATCAGCATCCAAGCATGCAACAGGGGCCACCCCAGCTGCGCACAAACTTCTGCTGCAGGCAATTCCTTGGGGCATGCCTGTAATTAAATCAAATAAGCAAAGTGAAAAAGCAGTAGCAGCACATATTGAGGACAAATGTCTGCAATATAAGTTAGTGTCAAGTATTTGATTTTTACACAAATAAAACAAGTTAGTCAGTCTGGGACAGGACCGGGATTCCACTTTGGAATTCCTAGTTTAATGGATACAGTGTATTTTACACAAGGATAACAAATAACAGCTCAACAAGCTTGGGCTTGTAGAATAATGTGGATAACTTGGAATAACTCAGATGAACTGAATTGATGATGTGAATATAAAACGGATGTAGCTTATACACTATTGATAATATTCAACCTTCAACAGGTTTTACTTTCCAATCAGAGCTGAGGAAGTTCTTGTCAAAGATGCAGCGGTGCCAGGACAATGTTCCTGGCACTGCAATTTTGAGGAGGGGGGAACATCTCCTTAAATTCTAGGAAACAAGTATTTTATTGTACTTTGGCTTGTATGGCCAACAGCACATGCACTTACAAAAAGAAGCCAACAAAGATCTTATTGTGGTCAAAGATGGCATCTGGGACATTTCCAGATTCTCCTCAAAAGAAGGATTTTGAAATGAACAAGTATCCACTATGTTTTATGTCCCAGTTTCATCCTCTTTCAGTTGGTGACTAATGACAACTTTGATGGTTGCCTTTCTTGTGCACCTTGAGAGGGCAACATACATATGACCATGTGAAAACACTGGCTCTTTGAAATAGATGCCCAAGTGTTCCACTGATTGACCTTGTGCTTCATTTATGTTCATTGCAAATGCAAGTTACCCTGGGAATTGCCTTCTTCAGAGTTTGAAAGGCATCCTTTCATCATCATTGATGAGTGTTATTGGGCACAAAAAGGCCTCAATATAATTTGATGTTGAGTGCTATTGGGATTAGAAAAAAAACAAACAAGTTATTCAGTCTGGGACAGGACTGAGATTCTGTTTTGGAATTCCTACATTTAAGGGATAAATTGTATTTCACACAAATACAAATAAATGACTCAACAAGCTCAACTTGCCAGGAGTAATGGGAATAACTTGAATAACACAGTTTAACTAAATCTGATGATTATTAGAAACACGCTCCTCATATATTACAATTAATAATTGAACTTCACAAGGTTCTACTTTAAGAATCATAATAGGAAAAGTTATTGTCAAGGATTCTGCAGTGCCAGGATGTTCCTTAGCTGAAATGAGACGTACTGTTGATTTTCAAGGTCTACCTGGAGCTGTATGACTGCATGTGATCTTTCTTGAAGCAGAAATTCCAAGATCCTCCAACATGAATCCACATTTGAAATGTAATGGCCATCCAAGAAATCCTTGATTTCATCAATCCTGCCTCCATTTTGCACAGAGGAGGTCAAGGAGTACCTCTGCATGGTGTAGGAAGTCCATGGGGGACTCCTCAGGGGCCTGTTGGTGTATGCAGAGTTGGCAAAGTGGAGGGCAGGTCTCAGGATTGCTAGTGTTGACCATGGCTGAAGGCTGTATGTTGTTAGCCTCCAGCCAGGTCAGTTTCCCAGCCCAAGGAAGGGCAGCCATGTCCAGATGGTGCAGGCCTGACTGCTGGAAGGTGGCAATGGTCACATCCTGGAAGGAGTCCCAGGTGAGGGGAGGGATGTTGCCAGGTGCAGGGATTGACATGAGTAATGGAAATATTTGGGGCAGGTTGCTTGAAAGATAACTGCTGCCACCAGTAATAGGAGTTACTAGTTTATTGTGTTCCTCTTGGTCTAGAGCCCAGGTTATCCATCTCATTCAAGAAAGTAATGAGGTTAAGCAGAATAATTAACTTTCACTTGTCTATGAGGGAACCTTTAAGAGGTTCTCCTACACTAAAACCAATATAATTTGATGTGGAGTGCTGATAAATGAAACACAATAATCAGTCCAGGACAGGACCAGGAATTCCTTCTAGCAATTCTTAGTTTAAAGGGATATGTATATTTCACAAGCATAACTGAATAACACATTTCAATCAAACTCAACTTGCAGGAATGGTTGTGTACATTGAAGAGGAGAATAAACAACTGGCTCCTGTTAATAGTCAGTCAATGTACTGTATGTTAAACAGTTGCAAAATTTATTTGCAAGTGAATTGCAAATGCAGAAAGATAGTGCAGGCCCACCAACGTAATTGCCGCTGTCCTAGTGCTAGAGTGGTTTGGTACAACCACTGTCATACTGGGTTTAGTACAACTCAAACGCCAAGGCTTTTGAGCCCAGCCTCCAGTGACCCAACATTAAGAACAATGTCACTTGTGGTTTAGTACAACCACTTTTATACTGGGTTTGGTACAACCCAGGGCAAATTAATGCCAAGGCCATTTACACTTGTCTCCACATGACGCATTGATGAGAACAATCTCACAGGTGTTTTAGTACAACCATGTATTGTTTTGACTGAGAGGTTCAGAACTGCTCCTCTCATTTTTCAAGCAGTTAAGCACCACTGAGGACAAGCAGCCTTATGCTTGATGCCAAAACTGTATAGAGTTTGAAAAATTAAAGATAACAAAACAATAAAAGGGACTTTCAAGATGAACTTTTTCAAATGCTCTGCTACTAAAGGCCAACATTTCACCAATATAATTTGATATGGAGTGCCAATGAATGAAACACAATAATCAGTCCAGGACAGGACCAGGAATTCCTTTTAGGAATTCCTAGTTTAAAAGGATAAGTATGTTTCACAAGTTTAACTGAATAAAACAACGCAATCAAACTCAACTTGCAGGAATAAACAAATAATTTGAGTAACAGAACTTAACTGATCTGATCTAATCTGATGATTACTTTGAGAAGAGCAGCTTATATACTAAGTAAAGTGGATTATAAGTTTATTGTACTCCTTTTTGGGTTCAGAGTAAGCTGCTGCATCTCATTCCAGAAGGTCATGAGGTTAACCAGAATAATTGACCTTCACTGGTCTTTGAGGGAACCTTTAAGAGGTTCCCCTACACTACACCTCCCCCCCTTGAGGAGAGGAGACCCTATAGTGGCAGCTGTCAAAGCTCATCACAATGAGTGGTGATGGTGTGGAGCCGGGGAGCCAGGGGCAACAAGGTGTAGATATGATGGTGAATACTGGTGATGCAATAAGGGCCAATCCACTTGGGAGCCAGAGGATGCCAGAGTTGGGACACACCAGACAGGGTAGGAGAAATTGTTGGCACTGCTGGAATTCAGCAGGAGTGGCGCAAATAAACTTGAGGAAGGCTAAGTGTAGACGGCTGCCTAGAGAATTGTAGTTCTCCAAAGGGTGGGAGCAGAAGTTGAGAAAAGTGTTGCGGAGAGCTCACTGTTGTGGGCCAAACTGGTCTTTAAACATTTTGCAGAAGGAAGCCCAGTCAGCCTGTTGGCAGGGGCGGATGTGGCGGATGGCCTCAGCTGGTTGGGCTGAGGCATGCATCATTTAGGAGGGTCATGCACTCTTGGAGGCATGGCAGGTGGAGATCAAAGAGTACCTGGGCATGGTGGAGGAAGTCCATGGGGGACTCCTCAGGGGCCTGTTGGTGTATGCAGAGTTGGCAAAGTGGAGGGCAGGTCTCAGGATTGCTAGTGTTGACCGTGGCTGAAGGCTGTATGTTGTTAGCCTCCAGCCAGGTCAGTTTCCCAGCCCAAGGGAAAGCAGCCACATTTGGACGTTGCAGGCCAGAATGGAGGAAGGCAGCAATGGTGGCATCCTGGAAGGAGTCCCAGGTGAGGGGTGGCATGTTGCCAGGGGCAGGGTTGGACATGAGTAATATTTGGGGCGGGTTACTTGAAAGAGAACCGCTGCCACCATTAAAGTGGATTATAAGTTTATTGTACTCCTTTTTGGGTTCAGAGTAAGCTAACTCATCTCACTCAAGAAGGTCATGAGGTTAACCAGAATAATTGACCTTCACTGGTCTTTGAAGGAACCTTCAAGAGGTTCCCCTACACTACAACTACTAATTTTATTTAACCTTCAATAGGTTTTACTTCCAGAATCAAAGCAAGAAAGATATCATTGAGGATGCTGAGGTGCCAGGATGTTCCTGGCACTGCAATTTTGATGAGGGGAGGGATTATTTTGCACTTTTAAGAATTGCTTGGAGTACATGGCCATCAGAGGCAACAGTTGAGGCAATTTCCACATTGATGTGGCAATTGTATTTGAGAAGTAGGTATGGATTATGATCCACAACCCAAAAATTGTCCATTGCCACACCCTTCCTAGTGATTGTGCATCCATCATCCAAGCACCTAATTTGTGGATATCCTTGATTGTCATTATATGTTTCTGTGCTGAACTTCTTGGGAAAGTGTTTTGAGCATTTCCCATCCTTCATGCATGGTGCATCACATTTGAATTGTCCACATGGACCATGCATCATATGCTGTGCAACAGCATCATATAAGCAAGGATTCTTTTCCTTGTCTGGAATCTCTCCAGACACAAATTTGTCAAAATTTGACAAACTCAATGGTGTAAATTCAGGCATTACCTTCATCAGAAAGTGTGCATGTGGAAGACCCCTCTTTTGGTACTCCACAACATACACAGAAGCCAAATGCTTTCCAAAAATGGAATTTGACTTCATGTTTTTAATAAATGCTCAGAATTTTTATTAAAGACCCAAGCAACTAGTTTTGGTCTATCAGCTATCTTTTGATAAACCATGAGGTTCTCTGTTATTTCTGGCCATTTTGGGGTGCACCTGATTGTTATGAACAAATCAGGCTTCCCAACTTTTCTCACAATGGCCATTGCATCATGACAATGCTGCTTCATATAATGATCACTTCCTGTGAACATTGCTGGAAGAATGATGCAACCAAGTTGATCAAGAGTATGATCATGCAGAGTCATATCTTGAATTCCTTGCATCACTTCCACTCTATGCATTACTTGATGGTCTCTAATGTATCTGAGACACCCTGCTTCAATTTTGCAGAAATGGTCCACAACATATTTCTGAAGCAGGCATCCTCCTCTCAAAATCAATGATAGCTCATTCTGAGCAAACAACCTATAGGCATAAAACTCTCTTGCACTCATGTTGGTTGTCCCATGCATTGTTGCATTGTTTTTGCTCTTCACTTGTGGTGACCACCCCAGTTCCTGTGTATGGAAATGAAAGTGGAGTGAGTCACATTGCAGCAAGGTGTCCAAACTCCTTAGAAAAATGCCACAGCATTGATGCACTATCAATCCTTGTCCTTGATTAGTGGTAGCATTGTCAACTACCAATGCTGGTACGGTACTCAGGTATTGCAGAAAAAGTAGGCTCTCTTGTTTATATACCTGGAAATACTGTACATTTTCAATGCAATATTTTCGATGATCTCCATGAACCAAGATGTAAATCCAATCATTTAATCATGATTGTTGCATGACTCATATGTGGGTTTGATTTAAGAAGTCTTTCTATAAATTATAAAAAACTGCTATTTCTGGTTGTGCGAAATATATTGGCATTGGGCCCATTTTGAAGAATAAATCATTACTTCAGGGGAAAAAATATATCAAAGCAAGATTCAACTGATTTGTGTTTATACTGTAGATGAAGACCTAAATGTGAACCACCCCTGCTGTGATCAAGGATCACAAAAGAAAATGAATGAAAATACAGGCAATCAGCCTATTGAAAGCCAAGAACACATAGTCAAGTGGTTTCCTTGAAATGACATATACAAGGATCAATAGTTATTCAAATAAATGTCAAATTCGACTCAACTTAAGTTTCATTTTTGTGTTTGTTACGTGAGTTGTCTAAAATTATTGTGTTATATGTTGTGTCCTTCTTGTGTTATGTGCACACAAATCATGAAAGGATAAGAAAATTATTGTTCAAGAGTTAAGGACAGACTGACTCTCTTGAAATTGAATAATTTGAGTCACTGCATCATCAGGTGATGCAGAAGGAAACCTTCGTTGGTTTTCTCTCTTATTGTTTTCTCCTCAATACCTGCCTTTATCTCCTTATCCTTCTCTGTGCAGAGATTCAGCATTTTCAGGAAAGGTTACAAATATAAATGTTCTGCTTCATCATCCTTTGTTGGCCATTTTGATGAAAAGATGCTCTTCAAAATTCAGTCAAGGATTCCCCACAAATCCAAAGTATTTTTAATGTTGTCACCAGCTTTTCTCTCATCTCTCTTTGTTAGTTTGACTATTTTTTCAAGGGGTGAAAGAAAACAGTTGCTGTTATAGTACTGTACTTTTAGATGGATATTTTGTTGGGATAGTGAATGTCATTGGGTTGGGATTATTCTTGTTAAGTGAGTTCAGGTATGATGAGGGCTGAAGAAGGAACTGAATTAAACTATAGTATTTGAAAAATTCTGTAAAATTCTCAAGCTGTTTATTTTGGATCTGCACCTTTTTTGGATTTCTACTCAAAACATTTGAACCTAAAATCCAATTTTTTCTGTTTGGTTGGAATTTCAGGAATCCAAAACAATAGTTTCATCAGCATCTTCTTGCTCTGTCAGCAATTTCTCATCAGATATTTTCATGTCAGTTTCCATAGATTCAGGTTCACCAACTTCTTGTGGCTCTGTGATTTTAGAACCTGTTCTTGAAGAAACTTTTCTGCTGAAACTTGGAAAATCTTGATTTGGGCACAAGGGCTGGATTATTCTCCCATTTGCGCAGTTATCTAGCAAAAAATCTTGACTTTCTAAATCTATTGACTCAGTTTTGAAGAATGAGGAATCTTTAGTATCTGGAGAGTCAAAGGCAGGTGTTTCTAAGTCACTTCTTCTAGGTTGACTTTCCTGTGTCCAGGCTTCATCTGTTTTGCTTTGCTGTTCTAGAAGAGCACTTTCCAGATTATCTTGTGTGGATGAAGAGTTGCTAGGTGATAGTTTTCCTGAGTACCCCTTCCTGGGAGGACTTTCTAGAGTCCATGCTTGATCTGCTTCAGTTCCCTGATCTGGAAAGTCTATTTCCAGGTTATTTTTCATCAATGAAGAAGAAATTGCTGGAAGTATTTCTGGATCAGTTTTCCCAGGTGGATTTTCTGGGGTCCACGCATCATCTTTTTCTCTTTTTTGTTCTGGAAAATTGCTTTCTGTAGTATTTTCTAGTGAAGGATTTCTAAGTGGAGATTCTTCTGTTGAACCATCTTCATTTTTGGATACCATGTGTGAGGAAGCATCCTCAGGCACTTCATTCTCAGAAATGTCATCAGGCATGGAAATATCATTTTCATTTTCACTGGTTTCGTGAGATTTTTTGCAATCCAATGAAAGCTGACATTTTGCATCATCTGTTTGATTTTGTGCAATTGCCAAATGTGGTTCAGAGGGTCTTCCTGGGTCCAAAGTTGAAGCAAGATTTTCTTGAGCCTTCTGCTCCCTTTTCCGGATTAAACCTGCAANTTGCACTCATGTTGGTTGTCCCATGCATTGTTGCATTGTTTTTGCTCTTCACTTGTGGTGACCACCCCAGTTCCTGTGTATGGAAATGAAAGTGGAGTGAGTCACATTGCAGCAAGGTGTCCAAACTCCTTAGAAAAATGCCACAGCATTGATGCACTATCAATCCTTGTCCTTGATTAGTGGTAGCATTGTCAACTACCAATGCTGGTACGGTACTCAGGTATTGCAGAAAAAGTAGGCTCTCTTGTTTATATACCTGGAAATACTGTACATTTTCAATGCAATATTTTCGATGATCTCCATGAACCAAGATGTAAATCCAATCATTTAATCATGATTGTTGCATGACTCATATGTGGGTTTGATTTAAGAAGTCTTTCTATAAATTATAAAAAACTGCTATTTCTGGTTGTGCGAAATATATTGGCATTGGGCCCATTTTGAAGAATAAATCATTACTTCAGGGGAAAAAATATATCAAAGCAAGATTCAACTGATTTGTGTTTATACTGTAGATGAAGACCTAAATGTGAACCACCCCTGCTGTGATCAAGGATCACAAAAGAAAATGAATGAAAATACAGGCAATCAGCCTATTGAAAGCCAAGAACACATAGTCAAGTGGTTTCCTTGAATACTGTATATGTTCCTAGTTATCAATAAGTTTATTTACAGTTTAAGCTGAGTTGAATTCAAAGTAAAAACACAAACAATGCACTCAACAGATTTTAATAACACAATATACAACACAGGAAGAACACAGATATGTGCACACAAATCATGTAAGGATAAGAAGATTATTGTTCAAGAGTTCAGGACAGACTCACTCTCTTGAAATTGAATAATTTGAGGCACTGCATCATCAGGTGATGCAGAAGGAAACCTTCATTGGTTTTCTCTCTTTTTTTCTCCTCAATACCTGCCTTTATCTCCTTATCATTCTCTGTGCAGAGATTCAGCATTTTCAGGAAAGGTTACACATATAAATATTCTGCTTTATCATCCTTTGTTGGTCATTTTGATGAAAAGATGCTCTTCAAAATTCAGTCAAGGATTGCCCACAAATGCAAAGTATTTTTAATGTTGTCACCAGCTTTTCTCTCATCTCTCTTTGTTAGTTTAACCATTTTTCAAGGGGTGAAAGAAAATGTTGATGTTATAGTACTGTACTTTTAGATGGATATTTTGTTGGGATAGTGAATGTCATTGGGTTGGGATTATTCTTGTAAAGTGAGTTCAGGTATGATGAGGGCTGAAGAAGGAACTGAATTAAACTACTGTATTTGAAAAATTCTGTCAAATTCTCAAGCTGTTGATTTTGGATCTGCACCTTTTTTGGATTTCTACTCAAAACATTTGAACGTAAAATCCAATTTTTTCTGTTAGGTTGGAATTTCAGGAATCCAAAACAATTGTTTCATCAGCATCTTCTTGCTCTGTCAGCAATTTCTCATCAGACATTTTCATGTCAGTTTCCATAGATTCAGGTTCACCAACTTCTTGTGGCTCTGTGATTTTAGAGCCTGCTCTTGAAGAAGAAACTTTTCTGCTGTAATTTGGAAAATCTTGATTTGGGCATAAGGGCTGGATTATTCTCCCATTTGCGCAGTTATCTAGCAAAAAATCTTGACTTTCTAAATCTATTGACTCAGTTTTGAAGAATGAAGAATCTTTAGTATCTGGAGAGTCAAAGGCAGGTGTTTCTAAGTCACTTCTTCTAGGTTGACTTGCCTGTGTCCAGGCTTCATCTGCTTTGCTTTGCTGTTCTAGAACAGCACTTTCCAGATTATCTTGTGTGGATGAAGAGTTGCTAGGTGATAGTTTTCCTGAGTACCCCTTCCTGGGAGGACTTTCTAGAGTCCATGCTTTATCTGCTTCAGTTCCCTGATCTGGAAAGTCTATTTCCAGGTTATTTTTCATCAATGAAGAAGAAATTGCTGGAATTATTTCTGAATCAGATTTCCCAGGTGGATTTTCTGGGGTCCACCCATCATCTTTTTCTCTTTTTTGTTCTGGAAAATTGCTTTCTGAAGTATTTTCTAGTGAAGGATTTCTAGCTGGAGATTCTTCTGTTGAACCATCTTCATTTTTGGATACCATGTGTGAGGAAGCATCCTCAGGCACTTCATTCTCAGAAATGTCATCAGGCATGGAAATATCATTTTCACTGGTATCCTGAGAGTTTCTGCAATCCAATGAAAGTACTGTAAAACGTAGTAGACAAACTAAAACACGTTAACGGTTTACACCAAGTCTCCCAGAAGGACCCAGGTTTCAACTTCGTTCTAAAAGAACTCGGAAGACGAGGGAAAAGGCCTAATTTGGACGTTATTTGAGAGTGTCAATGTTACATTTATGGCATTGAAAGAGGAAGAGCAAATTTTTTGAAACACTCACTTAAAACTGATTCCTCCATTTTTCTGTGTCTCTCAAGGCTCAACCTTTCCCTTTCTGCCTTTTCTGCCTGACGGCCTCCAACCAACCTGTGGAATAAATTTAAAATTATTTTATTTTTTCATACTGAGAGGAAATAATTTTTTTATTTCTTGGTGCACAAAAAATATTTTGCTGGATTATTTAAAATTGAAATTTTCAGAAAGGTTGTTACAAAAGGAGGCAAGAAAAGGATTGATTCCAAAAATGAAACACATCATTCAGCTGTGGGTTAGCCGGTTATTAGCTGGGAATTTCATTAGGAAATGCCAAAAAAGATAAAACAGATAAATCATAAATGTATTTCACTTTTCCCCAAAAGATGAAACAGGGTTCACAAAACACTGGTAATATCACAAAGAATCACAGATCAATGGTAATGGCTTAAAAGTTGGAGACAGACTGTCTGGGAATTCTTCTCCCTGATAATCTGTGCTCCTGCACCTGATTGAATGGGCTCCATCACAACTCACTGCACCTTCACTTGCCTCAGCTGTGCTTGCTGCACCAAAAGTTGCTGCTGATACAGCTTGCCACTTTCATCACTTGCCACTGTAACAACCTGCAGCAAGCCCAACTCACCGCAGAAATAACCCGCCGCTGATACAAGTTGCCTCAATTAAATTTAATATAGCAGCATATTTGAGAGTTGACAAAACATAAGAGAGGTTAACTATTCATGGATAAATTCATGGAAACACCCTCCAAATATTCCATGAGTGTTCTTGAACTACCTGAACTCAACAAACTTTGAAAATTCTTGGTTATTTTTCTGTATTTTTCTTTAAATTCATAGGGTTCTTTTCCTTTTTTACTGTAGCAAATACAGTTCTTTGGTATTCTTCTTTCTTTTTTCAATGCATTGATCAATTTCCAAATTGAAGGTTTGGCACATTGCAATGAACCTTTAAAAATGCTATGCCATCCTTCAACTGAATTATTTGTTCTTGGAATGCCTTCCTCAACATGGCAGAAGGAATTCCAAGTATCAATGGGAAACAATGCTTTTTTGCTGTTTGCCTTTTCTTCTTTTTTGTTCCATGTAAGTTTTATTTCAAAATAATCATAAATTGGATCAAGATTTTTTGGATATGCTTTTTCTTTTTTCAACATCTCAAATGCACCACATACTTCTTCACTTGGTAAAAATGATAATGCTAATAACATTTTAGCAAATTTCTGAAATACTTCATCTCTCATGTAAGTAGATGCAAGCCCAAGTTCTTGTATTTTTCTGTACACATTTTGTCCCAAGCAGGAATAAATCCTTTGGTTATAATGTAAAATAGTACGTTCTACCAGTAATAAGTACACACATACCGTTCAATAACGTCACCACTCAAGACTCAAGGCGTTCAAGATCTCGTCACTCAACACAACTGTGTCTAACCAACTTTGGGTTGTATTGCGCACAACTGGCCACAATATAAGTTGGTGTCGAGTTGTTTATAAATAAAATAAAGATTCAGTCTGGAAATTCTTATGAATTTAAAGAAGAATAAATATATATTTCACACAAGAGTAAATACTACTTTTTGCAAGCTCGGGCTTGTGTACAACTTTGAGTAAGAGCTAACACACACCTACTTATTCTGCTTAACTTCTTCTTGGGAGTTCTTATATTAATAATTAATTTATAAACCTTCACAAAGTTGCACATAGACCTTCACATGCTCAACACCTTGAAAGGCACAGACTAAAATCTGGAGTATGCAATTAACATGGCTGCCATCTAACAGCAGTCCAATATGAATTTCCTAGATTTTTTGTTTTGGATGATTTGACATGCATGATAGTGTACTGTAAGTTGTCTTAATTATTCTGCCACAAAAGTTCTCACCAAGCACCAGCACAAGCTCGCTCGTCCTCATTCACCGGTCGGTTGTCCAAGTAATGTAAATTTGGCTGAAATCATATTTTT
>CAJPEX010005994.1:0-14164 GCA_905338405.1 Notodromas monacha | reverse complement strand
AAACAGCGTTACCAACGGGAGGGATCCATTTTAAAATGACGCAGTAGAGTGCTGAAGTTCGAGGCATGTTTTCAACTCACTAAATAAATTTATTGATTCGGAAAGCAGCCATTGAAAAAATCGCCGATTCAACTCATGTTCAACCGGTCTCGTCTACGATTCTTTTACTTTATTTTATTTTATGATTTTATTTATATATAAAAGTTTAAATTCCCGCGGGATAGATAAAAATGCAGACCGATTTTAACGCTGTACAATGGCGGATTTTCTGTATATATCAGTATATATAAGCAATTTAGTTTTAAAATTTGGCAGCAATTTTAAATTCATTAAATTACTCTTAGAATGATGCGTAGGTGATGTATGACGTTGAAGCGAATTGAAATAGGCCAAATCCCAGGGAAAACTTTCCATATGATCTCTTAAACAGTTGAAGTGGTTTAAGATATAAATTTAATCGCCTCTCATACTGTGACTGTTGGAGCATCTCCGTTTCCCAGATTCCCACATAGGCTTAGATAGGAAAATTTCCCCGTCACTCCACGTGTTTGGAAAGAAATGGGAAAAATACCTCCAAAAATAAAATAAAAATAATTTTCGTAACTTCAAAACACTTGCAATATTTGCAGAAGAAAACCTCGCAATATCTGCCTTTTTTGGCCCGATTAGGAGTTTAAAATACAAAAAAGGAAGAATACGTATTGCAATATTGTACACAGTTGATGAGAATGAACCTAGAGAGAAAAAATACAAAAATGGCCTTTTCTATTTAAAAAAAAATGAAATAAGAGTAAACTGCAATGAGCTAAATATTTCGACTTTTTTTTCTTTTACACAAGAATAGCTCAAGTTGTTCGAACTCCAATAGAATTTTGAATCTTGCGGTTCGTTCCTTTCTTCGGGAATTTTAGTAATGTCTCTATTTTTAGACATTGGATGCGAGGGCAGATTTTTTCCATAGTTTGAATTGTTCATCAGGGGAATTTTCTGCATGCAAATGCGTACACATATTTAAGCGCAACTATACCTTGTAAAGCATGATATGAACGGTTTGAAACATGTCATTCCGAAGTTTTTCTCAAGAGGAAACCCCTTCGCACGATTGTAAATAAAATAAAACATTTCATTCCTGGCAACGCTGCAGTGAAAATCCCTGGCGTCGGGTTTCGTAGCAAACACACAGCATGATGACTGGGAAGATGGGGGGAAAATGGTGGTTGATGCCAGCACTGCCAGACCGAATGTTGAACCCAGATTCTGGCCTGGATTAAATCCGTGGTTCGTGCCTGGACATGCGTCGGTCGTCTTTCGGCGCTTTGAATCGCGAGAATTCGGGCGAAAGGCGAAATCAACTGCTTGCGGAGACCCGCAAAATCCCCTGATCCGCATTCACGCAACGGGGGCAATTCCTTCTCTTCTCGTCTCGTCCTTCCACCCAACACTCACAGACAGGACCCCAATTTATGTTTTCTTTATCAGATTGTATAGTGAAAAGCGATTGGGGATTGTGGGAAGGAGAATCCGGCGGATTACACAGCGACGAACGAGAGATGCTGCCATTTGGAACCCGCCGGCGAGAGATTTGTTGCGGTATTTTTGTTTTCCTTGGGCGAGAGCTGTGCTGTACAAAGCAAAGGGATGCTCAACTGTTGGCTGGCTTTTCTTATTGCTGGTCCTCTTTTGCAAGCCATGTGGTTATATATATATATATATATATATATACTGTATACATTTATACAAATGGCTGGGAATGAAGACTCCAACTTCGCAGTGCTCCGTTTGCTCAACTTTTTTTCTTTTCCTTGGGAGGAACATGTTGCGACGCCGGAATGTGCATCCAGATGTCACTCAAATCCGCGACAGCGACGGTTGAGGTCAATTGTGCATGATATGATCTGATCATTTTTTTTGCATGAATGCTGGGCAGTAAAACTCAGATTATCTGGTCTTTTTTTAATTACATGATATTTGATGAAAAATATTTTCGACAATCAATGAAACAAAGCAGCTTTCATATGAACCCAATTTCAGTATATTTATTTCCTATCGAGTAAACAAAATACTGACAGATGAACTTCAAATTTCGAAGGAATGTTGCTCATACTGATCAGCTTAACCTAAGTTCTAAACAAAGATGTGATAAAATCATTCTTTTAATATTAAAAAAATGCTTTTTCATCCTGCTGTGACTTCGTTCCCGACAGAAACGAAGACGCAGCTTAATCAATTAAAGGTTTTCAATTTTTGGCACTGCTTATGTCATCGAATTTATTGCATGAAAAATATGCATTGGAATTGGTGGAGAGTATGTTGAACAGCACTGGAGTGTTGCCAAAAGGTGGCAAGTGAAAAAATGGAATTGCATAAAGCCCTTTTGGATCTACAGTACTGTGTTTCAAAAGTTTCAAAAATGATGAATCAACCCTCATATTTTGTATTATTCATCGAATAAAAATCTATTTCAAGATTCTACCACACCGCAACATATTCCTCAAACAGTGCATCAGTGTCTAATTCTTTAAGTCATCTACCAACTTATTATTCAAGAAATCATGTACAAATTGTAAAAGGCAATCTGCTTTAACTGACCAAAAAATTAGATCGTACTAATCTTCTGTGAGTTGAAGAGGAAACGTCTTGGACTGATCTGGAAGTTTGACTAACATATTTTTGAAATTAACGAATGAACTTTGTCCATTTCGAGAATTGCACACCCAATACTGTACGACGTTCTTGATTTGAAAAATAAACTATTATTATATTATGTATGGGGGTTTAGCGAGTAGCAAGCATGAAAATTTACGATAATCCCATAGAATTCATAGATACATCGCCAGTAGTTGTATAGAAGAACATTTTTGTCCCTCAAACTAAAATCTGCTGACAGTGCATTGACCTTCCCTTATCACAAAGTCAACCCCGACAGCCCCCGATAAGTCGAACATTTGCACTGTTACCCTGATCTTTAAAAGATTAAAAAATATGAGTCCCTTTGCAAAGCCCGGGGTTCAAGTAAATTTTAATAAGTGTCATGTTTCATTCGGGAAAGAGCAGACAAAGAATGTCCAGAAGAACTTTTCAAGTTGTGCCGGTCTAGAAATGTCTAGTTGTGCCGAACTAGAAATTCAGCTTTTCTCAAGTAAGATTTATGTTAACTCTCACGAGGGAAATTTCTCCTTGGAAATTACGAAGTGGAATAATTAAATTCAATGTCATGCCTCAATTAATTTACGATAAATTATTTATTTACCCAGTTGGAGATTTCGATCGTGAGAGGTCCAATGAAACATTTCGTGATGGTGGAGCAAACTTCGTTCGTTGCCACCGGAGTAGAAGATTTTGTTTTGTTGGTAGGAACATCAAGGTTTGTCTGCAATAACACTTGAAGTCCATCTCTGCTATAGCCATCAGTCTGTCCCAGACACGATGCTCATGTTCCAGGCGACGATAAGATGAACAAGACCCAGAAGATTCATGAAGCCGAGCCAAAACACCGCTGGCTAAAAGGACACTGACTTTTAGCCAACGGCAAAAAGGAAAATTCATAACCTTATATATTTCCTGGAAGCTCAAGAATCAGATTATCAGCTGCAGTTGCAACAGATTACTGTTCTTGATCCATTCAGAACCTGAAATCCCCACAAAAAGTATAATACTGTATTCTGTTTTCTGTTTGTGGCAAATTTGATGCTTGAATGTTGACTGTGTCTTCAATGTTGAAGCAAGCCATTTTAAAACGTTGGTGGTGGAGGGTTCCTGGCCATTTTTCAGAAAATTGGTTTTTTTTTCTGGGCAAGGGGCATTTCAGTTTGACCAAAGGTCATTGAAATGTCCACAGGTTGGGAAGGTGTAAGTCCAGAAAAAAATCCTGATGCATAAAATCCATTTGTCTTTAGGGTACTTTCCTGTTATCTCTGTACCTCATTCCTATACTGCACTACCATCCAGACAAATCTTTTGGATGACTTCATAATCACAATGACCTACCAGAATCTGTGAATTTTATTTTCCTCATTCTGTTGAAACTGATTTTGGGAGGTGGTCAGGTAAAAGTTAGGTTAGGTCAGGTTATGTTAGTTACAAATATCTTTTAACTAACATAACCTGACCTAACCCAACTTTACCTAACCGCCTCCCAAAATTAGTTTCAGCAGAAACCCAAGGAAAGCAGAAACTGATTTTGGGAGGCAGTTAGGTGAAGTTAGGTTAGGTCAGGTTAAATTGGTCANAGTTTCAACAGAATGAGGAAAATAAAATTCACAGATTCTGGTAGGTCATTGTGATTATGAAGTCGTCCAAAAGATTTGTCTGGATGGTAGTGCAGTATAGGAATGAGGTACAGAGATAACAGGAAAGTAGGTACAAAGAAAACAGGAAAGTACTGTCTTTAGGAATCCCCAGCATTAATCCTCATGAATAAATGCCACTGTTAGGAATTTTTTAAAGCATCATTTTCTGAAGGATTACATTGAAAAAGTACTGGACTTTTTTCAACTTGAACCTCTGTTCGAAAATCAGATTTTTGAAATTTGCATTGCTCATGGTTCTTTTTGTTGTTGTTGAAACAATATCCCAACTTTGTCACACAACGGTTAACAACTGTGCAGGTTCTGCAAAGAAAAGTGTTCTTCTGAACAAAGGGTGTTTTGAGGTGGCACTTTGATTAACAGTCTCTCTTTGCCAGATCCTCTGGCAGTGTCTGAGATAAACGACCCTTGAGACTTGGCGCAGCAATGACAGGGAGCGGGCGAAAACTGCTCTGATTGTCGTTAAATGTCCGGCAATGACCGTGTCTGGACAACTAAAAACACTTAAAGGCGACTCCCAGCATTGTTACCCGAGGGCAAATTGGGGCCAGGGAAAATGGGACCCTGGGCTTCTTTTTTTCCCAAGCACTTTTACTGGGAGGAAAATCATGTACAAGAGAGAGATGCTGAGAGGGCTTCTGCTCGTCCAATTATTCTTGCTTGACGGATAATCACTGCTGGGTAAACCAGAGCTTAGTTCTGGGGCAATGGCTGCAAAAGATGCGATCGTTTTCCTTGAAACCAATGGATTTCAAACATATATTTTCTGTTGTGTTGTTGGCAAGAGAGATAATGTGGCGATTAAATGTGATCCGCGTCTGGCAACCGGTGAGTTCTTGCTTCTTGTTCCGGAAGGTAATCTTTCAAGTTTACTTTCGTTTTTCAAGGACTTTTTGCGGACAGTTTAAAACTTTAGTTTCAGACTGGCAATTTAAAATTGAATGGTATTTCTTTTTTCAAATTTTTCGATGCCTCCAGATCTGTTTAAACGAATAATTTTGGATAGTTGAACCAAATTACAGTTTTTCCATCGCCTGAATAGTCAAATTTATACAGGTGGACTCAATTTGCCCATAAACTCTCTCTACGATGAATTGTTTGTGGTCCCTTTGAATTGTGTTTTAGAGAAATCCTAAAATATCTGGAGAGAACCCTATAGAATAAAAAAATTCGGAACTACAGAGAAAATCGTTGTAGATGACGAGATTGTTGTAGAGACAGTCCTTCAGTTCTACGTATACTTAAATTTGAACAAAAGTACTTTTTCGAGAAAAAATTTCTACTCCATCAATACTTCAAAAAATGAAATAAATTTTCCAAGAAAAAACGAGGAGTAAAGCAGTCCCGAACGCCTTAAGCTTAAGGATATTTTTCTCAAAAACATTTCTGCGTTGTGTATGCTTTCATACACTCTTTCAACTGAAATTTGGAACATTTTTTCTTGCTCATCATTTTGATTTTAATATTACTAAGTGCCTTCAGCGAGGAAAGTTTAAATGAGGATAAAGAAGCAGTTGAAAGTAGAATTTAACCGAAACTCCGCCTATTGTGATCAGCTTGAAATTCTTCGTACAGTAAATGTTGATGAATAAGTAAATGGTGTTGGATGAACTGAGGTTCTATTGCATAAAATATACAGTAGATGTACAGTATTTTAGTGTAAATGTCAACATACAACAGCCAGTGAATACAATTTTAAAGCAATGAAAGTCGTGCGCCTACTTTTTTAAATTTTCCTCCCTCAATAATATGCCACTTATATCTATTTGAAGTTGACGTAAACTTGCCAACAGTTTCGAGTACAATTTTTCAGCAATTTCACATCGTTATGGATGTGTTAAGAAGCCACTCTAATGATCGCTGACTTTCTGTTTTTTGTTGTTGATTTTTTCCCTTATACTGTCAAAGCAACACCATTACTCGTGCCACAACAATTATCAAGATTTTCGGCTAATGGGCCCCCCATGAATATCATTTGTTGGCCAAGGTTGTTTGCCTGATTTTTTTCCCCCTCTTACCCGAATGGTGGAAGACCCCTGTGTCAACATTGACCCCGTGGCTCTCTCCACTCCCAAGGTAAATTTGCACGCCTTTATCTAATCGCCTTTTGGTGAACGCTCCGCACGCGCAGCTGTCAAAAAATGTTAGATTTACCTTTTTTCGTCGTAGCCTTTTTCCCCCCTTCATACGACACACGTGAATAAGATGAGAAAATATTAGAGACATCGTCGGTCGTATTTTTTGCAGTCTATAAATCTGACAGGTGAAATGCGCTTTTATAGGATAAGAGAGAGGTTCTTTTTTTTCGGTGCAAGTCCGGGTCTGGTTTTGAGGCCCATGGGGTCAAGCCTGTTCTTTACATTCTCCGTTTTTTGCTTTGTGTTCAGTGAAGGAAAAAGCCTGCAAGTGTGATGATCCCTTGGAGCGAGGGAAAAAATAAATAAGTTCCAAGAGCGTTTAAAAAGAGGTTTTTGTGGTGCTGGGTGAGATCATCCGATGCAATTATTGAGCTAGACTCAATTTCAAGCGTTTTTCTTCTCACCCATGCAGCACATCAATTTCAGTCAGCATTTTTCGCCTTTTCGTCGTAGGAAAAAGTGTGTTAGCATATGAAAATTATGGAAGAATTACGGAGAAAATTAAGAGAGGATTATCAAATCTCACAGAGCGCTTCACAGTCGCAGATTAAAAATTGATGAGGTTATTAATGCGTCGTTCGTTGAAGGAAGCTGTGTCCTGGGAACTGCTTCGAAAAGTATGGATCATGTCTCTACTGTAGGAATAATTTTTGTGTTTCTTTTTTTTCGAGTTCTTGGAAATGCAATATTTGCTGTGAAGATTCGTCGCGAGATGATGTTCCGTTTTTCTCCCGCATCATCGCGAAACGTCATCAATAATTTGTTTCGTTCTCTTCCCCGTTCACCCGCAAATTGCGATGAGTCTTCCCGGAAATGGCAGATGAGAAAAATTCATCGCGGACACATGCTAGTCTTTGATCGATCGTAATTCGAGGCTAAATTTCGGTGGGACTTCACAAAGTGCGGATGAACAGAACGCCGGAACTTCAGACGATGCTGATACGGACCAACTTGGACAATCCGAATCAGAGTTTGGAATACAAAGCATTGCATTTGTGTTTCCTTTCGGAGAAGCAAGAGGAGGAATACGCAATTTTTCTATGAAAAATACGAATATTTTAAAACACCAAGAATTAATGATCCAGGTGAACACAACTTTTTGGTTGCATTTGAGGCTATCTTAATATATTTCTGATTGCTTTAATTGACCGAAAACCATTTCAATACCCAGAACTTGGAGGATTAAAGATTCTGTGAAAATACTAACCTCAAGAAAATTAATGTCCGACAACTCATCCATCGATAAACGTTTTCCAATCTTTGAAGAACTATTTTTCCCGTTGTAATTCGTTGAACTGACGGAAGAAACCAATGTCTGAAATCCATCATGAATTTCAGCATTATCGAAAACGGAAAATCAAAGATAAATAATGCAGCAATGTGAGTATAATTTTTGATATTATGCAGTATATATTCTCAATATATTCTAATCAGCGCAATTCTGCTAGTTTTCTTCGATCAAGTATCACTACAATACCCCGCTTGAAAAATGAATTAAAATACTGAAAAGGAAGACAATAATTTCATAAAACGCATGCTTCAGAAAACATTATACCGTATAGTGCACTTTTATAGATATGTATTTCCCACTTCAGTTCGCTGAACTAAAAAGAGAAAATATATTTGATCTATCATGAAATTCAACATCACCGAAAATTGAATAAAAAAGATGCGAGGAAATCATGCAGGCATATTTTAGACGCATTTGAATTTATGCTAATATAGTAAGATCTTTTTTTTTTTGTAGTTGAGAAAATTTAAAAAAAAGTATGAACAATCTCAATGCTGTACGTGCACATAAAGTTCTTCCATGGGTTGTAACATTGCATATCTCCAAGGAACCCCATAATTTCCCCCCGGACCCGTGTTGGGTAGGCAAAGGCTCATTATTGAAGGCGCGTGCAGGAAAGTAATTTTAGAATTAAAATAATTTCGGCATCGGAAAGAAGCACCATATGGAGTGGCGTTCGTGCCAAGATGAATATGAATTTAGATTCGAGATGAAGCATCGCATTCGCGGGTCAACAATTTATATGGATGTGATGTTCGGAAAAGCGAGACACGAGGTGATGTTCATTATATTCTTTTCTTTTCTCACGTCTTCCCCCCCCCCCCTTCCAGCCGCCGTCGAAATCCGAAAGACTTTGAAATTAAAATTACAACTTGGAAGTTAATGTCAAGTGAGATTAATTTTCTGACATTGAGCTGGACCTGGGCACAACCGAAAGTGTGACTGCTTTCTTACCGAGTGAGTCAAAGAGGACCATTCAGGATATTTTCCGGGTTGCTTCTTCTCACTTATTTATTTTTATTTTTTCTTTGTAACCCAGGTATTATGAGAGGGGTTTTCGAAGGTCAGAGCAAGTCGGAAAAAAAGGGAGCTGTAGGAAGTGTAATAGTGGCTCAAGATGGAAGAAAAAGCGACGCCGACTCGTTTTTTCCTGGTTCACCTGAACTCGGGATTTTCGGGCCACCTATTGACCCGCTCCTATTCACACCTCGCGGCAATTGGATCAACTCGCCCCGAGGGCAAAACCGAGCGGAGGAAAATTACGTCCAGAGAGTGCTACCTTAGGACGTAATTCTGGGAGCCGGCGAACCCGACTCTCTCTCTGCCTTTGATGCTTTCAAAAAATAAAACAGATTAAAAAGGAACAATAAACGAAGAAAAAAAGCATAGAAAGGGAATACTGGGACGAAAATGAGAACACCATCGAGGATATACGGGAGAACTACGCTGGGTATAACTGTTCTTTGGGGTACGATAGCTTACACAATATGTTTTGATGTACATTTTACCAGTTCAAGGTTGTTTTTTGTGATTCAACTGTAGGAATACTGTAATTTCTTCAAAAGTATACACAGAGCTGCATTTATAAAAGTGTCACAAGCGCAATTCCTCTAAAAAAAAATTGGGGTGAGCGTCACGCCCAGAAACACAATTTTTCTGCAAGTTTTTAAAATTTTTGCATGCGTCTTGAGCGAATCATTTTGAATGAAAGCATAAAATAATTAAAATGTATTGAATTCGCCTTTTTTTTAGCATTAAATTCTTTTTTCGTGAAAGTTTCAAAAAATGAAAAATTTTGGTGACGAAATACTATTGAGTGCGTGTCTTATGATTTGGGATACATTTTCAACCACGCTTTTTCTAAACAATTAAAGGGAGATTTTGCTTTCTCCACTTACAAAAGATTATTTTACCGTGTTTTAAATAATTTTAGAGCTTTTGAGGCTTGGTATTACTTTTCAACATCCGTTGTGTGATCAGTATAGTGCAGTAACACAATTTAAAAAAAAGATTTGACAAAATAATTTCATACCTTTGTAATAAATGCGCGCAACAAATGCACCTGTGGTTGAAAAATAAACTGACTAGCGATTTTTCATAAATCTACCACTCTGATAATTAATTTTTGAATGTGTCGCGCGGGTATATGACGATTGTGTGAAATGAACAGCAGCTCGTTTTGACTCCATTCGATCGACTGAATTCATTTTTGAACCCAGCTTGAGTGATTCCAAATTTCCTCAGTTTTGGGCCTGAGACGACCACCTGGCGGTCCCATTTATACACAGGATACTCATTCCCAGGTTTATTTTTCCATTTTATATTCTTTTATTTTCCACCCTTGGCAGGGACCAGAAGAAATGAGTCAATCGGTGAACACCGTAGCGGGATTTATCACGCCCCGAAACACGGTGCTATTTTTTGGAAGTTCAAAGGCGTCCCGCCGCCTCTGCCTGACTTTTTTTTCCGCGTCTTCATTTGAACCTCTCTGCACGAAGGTGTGAAGAGCACCTTAGTTTATTTTTTCGACCTTTTTCCCTGAGACGGTGGTTTAAGGGAGAGAGAAGACGTAACTTGGTTCTTCTTGTTTCTTTTTTGTGTGTGTCACTTTTCCTCTCGCCTTTACTTTATTTTGTTTTGTGACAGCGAAAGAGATGCAGAGTTGAAGTCTTTTCAGAAAGTTGCCTTTCAGGCCTGATGGTTGCAAAAAGATGCACCAGATGGCCGTGGGGTTTCTTTCTTCATTTTTGGACTTTCGGGGTGAATTGAAAAGGATCGATGTGAGGGGTTGTCCTGGAAACTGCTTCTTCTTTTTATTTTATTTTTTTTCGTCGAACGAATGCAACCTTGAGTCAGACACGTGCATCTATGTTTTCTGAGCTGTCAACTTTAAAATCTATCAGAATAACGTTAGGCATACATCAGTGAAAGCAAATAAATATCCGTTGAAGGATAAAAACATGGGCTGAGTGTTTTCTGACTGTCGGCTTCATCTGAAGAGAGCAACATGATTATTATTGTCGTAAAAGCGTTTTGGTAAGATATCTTTACGCAATTTTCAGGCAATATTTTTTCTGATGGAATTTACTTGGCAGTGACAGGGCTTGACGAAACTTCAAAAAAACCTCATTTGTCATCAAAAAACACACAAATTTAAAAAGAAAAGTTAGTTCTGAATCATCGGCTCAACCAAGGGCATTAATTTTTTTCCTCTGTGTAAAATGATAATAATAATTTATGCGACAAGATGCGGTCCATTCAGACTTCGATTAATTATCCAACAAAATTCTATTCACATTACATCTACATCTCATTCAAAAAATGTTCTTTGAAAAAATGACGAATATGATGAACAAAATAATCATTTTTCTCAAAATTCAGCTTTGACCCAAACGCTCAACTTGTTTCATCATCCTTCAAGTGCAGAACAGGAAAACCCGCATTGAAAAATTTATCAGATGAAGAAGCACATTTTTTTGTTTTGTAACCTAGCTTCCGCAAATTTTAAAACGTTTAAAATCGAATGAATAGCTTTTATAGCTTCTGGGGCACTTGAAGAATATTATAAAGGCCGTCAATGTAATTCAAAAATGTTTGCACACATCATACTGGTGAAAATTCATCATAATTTTGGTCAACTGTTCTACTGTACTTGATGATCCTCAGTCCCCATCCTCAACTTCTACAGTTTTCTTGCTGGAATTGCTTTGATCTTTAAGTCTTAGGGTCTCGAAAATACTGCTAAAGATATTGAAGCATTTATCAAATGATTCATTCGAGGTTTGTGGCAAGGAACAGCAAGAAGTCTTGGGGAAAAGGTCAGTGTAATTTTTTTTTCCATTTTCTCTGCAGGTTTTCAACAAGTAGGGATTCTTTCAGTTTGGTTCAGGTTTCGGTTTCAGGATCTTTCGTGAAGGTAAAAAACCAAACCACGCTCCATTTATTGTTCAAAAATATCTTTCAAACTTGATTTTCTATTTATCAGGCGCATCTTCTGAACCAGCAACCATCGAAACCAACACTTTGGTTCGTTCCCAAATGTTTTCTCCTACTGAACTATAGAGATTCCATGGGGTGTTGCAATTTCTACTCAAGAACTCATTTATTCCGTCGTATGAATCGGAGAAAGCAAAAGTCCAAGCCATCCATCTGTTCTCAGCAGCAAGTCAGCAGCAGCAGCAGCAGCAGCAACAACACGCAGCAGACAGTCATCAAAGCGTTTTTCACCCCACTTTAATTTCCCAGCAGTGTTGGGGATATGGAAGGAAAAAAGGGAAATTTCCACGATTCTTTTTCCCTATATCCCCCCCGAGAACATCAGTTGCAGATATTGTGCATCTCTCGCAACAGGAGCCCTGGCGACGCAACACCTCGTTGCTGGCCCGGGTCTCGGGTGGCTTCGTGTTGTTTGTTGGCCAGGGAGAAAATGAGGGCACCCCCGGGGGTTGAACAAGCAAGCAGACAACAAATTACGCGTCTGGACGACTGAAGCTCATCAACGAGGGCTGATCCCCAAGTTATTTCTTTCTTTCCACACAAAAAAAAAGAACGGAAACTTTTCGAGGTCCCACGTGGCTGCTATGGACTGAAGTTCCCAACTCTGTTTCGAGACACAGCATATCATTAAAATAAATTAAAATAATCACGACGTGTGAGAAGATAAGAAGTGGAAGTATATTCACAATGAAAAGAATAGGACCGCTCGATATAAACCTTTGTAAAAAAAATTCTGGAGGGGTTCAGTCAGAAAAAAATCTTCTCCAAAAAGGGTTCAGCGAGCTAAAAAAAACAAACAAATATTTAGGATCATTTCTTGCATTTAAAGAGACGAAAAACTGGTGAGCCACTGACAAGCTCAGAGTTTAAAGAAAATTTCTGAATGATTACCCATCATGGTATAAAACATACCCACTGAAGAAGTCCGGAAAAATGTAAAACAATCTTTTAATAACAGTTGTACCTGAATAAATCATACTGAAGCGTTAATTAAAAGCGTAAAGGCAAAGTTGCTTCCATAACCTATCAATCGACCTTAAATACATTTGCTTCGATTGTAATGTTATGACGTGGGATGTGAAAAAAAAAATCAGCAGAAAAAGTAAACACCTGATTTCTTGCAAGCTGGCATCGTGGTAATTTTTTATCACATTTTTCCTACAGAATTACATGCACTTCAGGCTTGTCTGGTTTTTTTTCTTCAATTTTTCAAACTTTTAAAACAATTTCCCAGCTGTGATGAGTTGATGACTAAATAAAGGAAGTAACCAATCACTTTGGTTACTCTATAAAACTTTTGCATCCCATTCCACAAGATTTTTGTGAAAAAAGGGGCTATATAGTAACATCTCGTTATACAACGAAAGGCGTTATAACACATTTTTGATTTCCAAGAAGTCATTTTTCAGGCCTGTGGCTGATACGAATANCATTTTGAGAGATTATCTGGAATTTTTCTGGCTTGAAGAACATTTCTTTCGGCATTTCTCTTCACACGATTTTGCTTGATTCTAGAAGAAAATGGACTACTGCAGAATTTCTCGTCATCCCATTAGCAATCTGCGTATGACATTGAAGTTCATGATCTTAGGCAGATTCCTGCAAGGTCTCCGCAAAAAGAACGAGTGTCTCAAAAATTTGACTCAATCCTTCTTGATACAGGGATTCAAGGAAATGATAAATCGATTGCATAAGTGGTGTCAAAGGTTTGAAAAGGTTGCAATTTCGCTATCAACGTTGAAAGTGAGAGCCAAAATCAGCATTCGTGGAGTATTTAAATTCAAAAATCGAACGAGCTGAGAAATGAGCTCACTTGACTGTGTGGAGAAATGAACTGAAATACAGTTTAACTCGAACCTAACCAAGTTGAAAAACTGGATATGATGCATTTTTTACTGTCTGAATGCCAAAAGAAAGAATACATTAAAAACCTCTCCCACTTATGAAGTCTTTCCTCCTCAAACTACCAAAACGCAAATTCTCTGGAGGCATTTTGGATTTTTTGACAAAAGGAAGCAAAGAGCAATACAAATGAAATTACTGTATGTGTTTTGAAGATTGTACACAAACCCTTGTAGTCTTTCAATTCAACATGCTGTCAACTCGTTTATGAGGCAATTTAATGCCTCGCCCTAGACTATTAAATATTACAATTTCCTGTAATTCTTCTCTCCCCAGCACAAATGCAGTTGAGCCTTGCTAAGTCAAACCTCCCCAAGTTGAATATTTTTTGTCCCATCTGAATACCCTTAGAAGTAATGCATTAAAAGCCTCCCTAACTCAAAGGCTTTTCCTCCAAAACCTCCATGAGTCAAAATTTTGAGTCTTTTAGGTTATTGTTTTAGTGGAACAGGAATGAAAAAAACAAACAAGGAAAAGTGGAATTAATTTGTCATCGATAACTTTATTGCGTTCCCTTTTCATCCTCTTTC
>CAJPEX010005993.1:0-14169 GCA_905338405.1 Notodromas monacha | reverse complement strand
TTGTGAGAAGCTAGACTTTATATTCTCAGGGAGGCACAAACAGAAACGGTACTTGTCTCATTTTATTTGAAAAATGAGATTGAAATAAAAATAAAATGTAATAGGCTTTATCATGTGAAGCACATCAGTGTTATGAGTTTCAAGTATTGCATCAAAGATTTGCACACAATTATCATGTATGTCTAGAGTATGACTATGCTAAGTCAGATGAACTATATACAGATTAAAACACATTCCCATAAGCACATACAGTATGCAGCAGTGTATGTCGCTCTACACTAAAATCTGAATGTTACAACAAATCTGTCTGGCCCATAAAATGTTTCATTATTCAGATAAATTTGTTTTGCTGCAATTAAAACATAATTTTGTTTTGTTGCAATTAAAACATAATTTTCTTTTGTTGCAATTAAAAAATAATTTTGTTTTGTTGCAATTAAAACATAATTTTGTTTTGTTGCAATTAAAACTAATTTTTTTGCAATTAAACATAATTTTGTTTTGTTGCAATTAAAACATAATTTTGTTTGAATTGCTACAAATTAACATAGATTATTAACCGTACTTTATAAACATAAATTATGGCTATTGGCAGGGACCTGAAAAACAAGCACATTGTAAGCAATAGTTAATTATAATATTGTAATAATGTTTGTGATGACTGTACAAAAACCATCTTGAACATCTGAGCAGCACATGCAGATGCATGCTGAAAACCCCAAAAGACTTGAGAAAAAAAACCATCCATCCCAAGGAGTCGCTCCAACCACTACACCAGGAATCTACCCAATTTCCAGTTGGATAATAGTAACCCCGACCCTCAAAAGAAAGCGGAGGGGTGGTTCTATATTACCCCAGCCATGTTCTAGCAGCAGCAGCACACATGAGCAACTGGAAAGATTGGTAGGGGATTGCCGCACCTTCATATAATTTCGGCCGTCGTCGTCGTCGTCGTCGTCATCGCCCTCCAGCAGTAGCAGCACCAAGCTACCCCACAAGACCAGGGGGGGTGGTTGGGGTAGGGGTGCAGCTGCTGTGTGTGGGTGTCATGGGATATGCAGCATACCCGGGGTCCAGGAATGAGATGCCCATGCTGTATAGCTGTGGTGCGCCCGAGTGGAGTGCCGATGCATCCATCCATCCATCCTTCCCTCCATCCACACATTATTCGCTAGAGGAAGGAGGGAGGGTGGAAGAGCGGCGGGGAAGGGATCACTCGATGGGTGCGCACAGAGGCGAGTTCCGTAGCTCGCGTGCTTGTGCATGTGCAAGCAATCATCCATCCACGCGATGGACCATGGCTGCCTTGCTGCTGCAACACACAATAGGACCCCATCGATGGTCCTAAGGGTCTGCTGTGTGTGCTGTACTGCTGTTACATTGCTGCAACTTGCATCCCACCCCCCCCCCCCGCCAAATAAGTGACGCAGATCTTTCTCTCTCTCTTCCTCTCTTTTATATTTATTTCTTTTATTTTTGGTGGAAGATTTTTTTCTTCCTCTTTTGTTGAAATGATGTGCGCGCGTGAATCATCCCTTCTTTGTTTTGCATTCCCCTTATTGGTCTTGCGCACAGCAGAAGAGACCACTGCTATATACCTTTAGGCAATTCCATTCTCCTCAATTTCTTTGATCGGAGGAGGAGGTGCTTATCCCAATGATATAAGCGGTCTTTTCTCCCCCTTTTTTTTGTCCTGATCGGGAAAGTGTCTGCTATTTACACTGCAGTTGAATGGTTTTGTCAGAAAGTTCTTCATGTTTTAGTCACTGACAGTTGTTTCCTCTATATACAGAAGGGGCTTGTCAGCACATGCATTTTAAACAATGCTGAATATAGGACCAAAATGAGCAATATTTTGTTCTGCCATTTTGTTATGGGCAGAGAATATTACAAGATTTGTGAGAGCTAAATGCACTTGTTTGATTGATAAAAAGAAGAAAGTATTGTAGTGGGGTCTCAGCTAACAAGCGTCTCTGCTAAATTTTTTTATAATTTCAAGCTAAGAAACCTGAAATTTCTAAAGTTTTGACACTGGCTTACAAACAGCAAGGATGAATATTTTTGGGGGCAAAAAATAGAAATTTCCTGATATATTTCAATTACTGTATACTTGTTTCTGTCCAGCTTATACAAACATTCATTTAGGAAACAAAAATTATGCTGGAACAAATGGTGTATTTCAGACGAAGACCCCACTGGATACTCATTTTCTCACTTCATGAACCTTTTGGCCTGAAAATTGAAACTTTTATGCACCTAATACCAAATGAAAATCACTTCAGAGCATCCCTTCATTAAAGAGATTTGCGAGGAATGCTCCATCATTAACTGCTTCTATCAATCTTCAGGAATTTCATGGTAAAGAATTTCCTCTTCAAAAAAGTTTGAAACAATAAGATATTCAATTGTAAACCTTGAAACTATGAAAGACAAAATATTGAAATTGTACTCAATAGAAAGTTTATTTGAGCGGTTCCAAAGTTTTTTCTGGAGAGTTTGAGAGTAATAATGTATATCATTTTTTAAAGGTGGTACTCAGCTTTTTTGTTCAAGAGTAAATCGCACCAAATTAATTCATAATTGAAAACCAAATCTATAGCCCAGAATGCATGAGACCTTCTTATTTATATTCTCTTTAATTTTAATTTGTATTTTCTGCTGCTGGAGAATCCCAATAAGATCTGGGTTACAAAATTGCTGTTGGAACATCCCAACATGGCCCAACCATATTTTTTTCTCTGCTGATGGTACACCCCTTTTCTCATCCTGCTCTTTTCTCCAAATAAAATAAAAGCAGATACATCCCTGTGCATTTAGGATGCATGTTCCTGCGATATTCAGTGAGATCCCCACATGCTAACACCTTGACATGCACATGATTTGGCATAGAGACATTTATTTTCCAAAAAATGGCCCAATGTGCATACATTGGCTTGACATATGTGGACATTGCAAAATAAAATCACCAACAAGTTTCTGGAAAAGTTTATTTTCTCAGGCTGAATTTTAAGAAATAGATATTTTCAACTTAATAATTCATGATTTTTACATGATGATAAATTTTACAGCCAGACCCCAATATGCAGGCACCCAAACATATGGATAATTTGAGTTAGGGACACTTGAAAACCAAAAAAAAAAAATGAGACGCGACATCTGGACATTGTCTTGAGTTAGGGACACTTTTCTGAAATTTCCCCCAAAAATTGAAACATTTTTAAAATTTTGATATTTTTTTAACAAATCAAGCAATTCATATCCACAAAAATATATTTCATGATAAATTCACTGTAATTCATAATCAAAACTAAGCTGATTTTTTTGCTTATTTTTTCAAATTTCTATCATGTGTTCGTAGTTTAGCAAGATTTATTCTTTTTCTTTGCTCTTTGATTTCCTTTTGATATTGTAAAATCTATGCAAGAAAAATTCTTTGGTATTTCTCCCATCATTTTCCCATCCATTCAGCTAATTAAAAATATTACCTCCAGCATAGAGGGACTTCCTTCCCTCTTTGTCACTTGAATGTTATTTTTACAGATATATGCCAACATTTCAATGTACTGTACATAGATGTACAGTATTCAATGCTCCAAATGCTCTTATTGACTTTTAAGATATTCACTGAACCCATTTCAAGTGGCGGACAATTCTTTTCATGGAATTCTGATGAATATTTCTTTCATAAAATACGAATTGAAAATTATATAATTTAAGACTGTAGGAAAACTGACTCAACTTAAGGATATTATTTAGACTTAGAGGCACTCCTAATGCACCAATCATGTCCATATCTTGGGGTCTCCTTGTAGTATTGGCAAAACTGCAGAATACTCATCATCAGAGGAAAATATAGTAGCCAAGCTACTGCTTTCTAGTTTTATGTACTGTACAGCATATATACAGTAACGTATTAACGCGAAAACACGCGGATGAATAAGAAACGCTCGATTTCTCGGGTCTTCCTAAACTTTCTAATCAGAGCAGATACGCGTGCATCACACTCCACGTCCTCAGCTGTGACATTATGCATTCCGTTGCGCTGTACTGTACTCTATATATATATATATGTGTAGTTATGTACGCATATAGAGTACAGTACAGTATATCCGCAACAAGAGCAGCAGGAGTGCTGTACAGTATAAGGGGGATTCATCCATGAGTATTCCTCCTTCTCTCTGTCGTGCATCGTCATCGGGTGCCCCGTGTACGAAGGGGGGGGGGGGACTTGCTTTTATTACACCCCAAGACATCAATCATGCTGCTGCTCTATAGGGGAGACTCTATGCAGCAGCATAATGTATAACGATTTCCCCTCTTTTTTGTTGCTTTTTCGAAGTACAGTATGCAGGCAATTTCAGCATTCCAGTTCACTGTGAAGATCCTCACGCATTACATTTAGCCGAGCGAGGAAGAACATTCGCGCAAGGTTGAGTTTCGTTCGCATTTTCCGAAGGATGTAATGTTCCGCATCTCGCGATTCTGACACCATGAGTAAGTGTATGATGGAGATTAAATTTCTAAATAAATACTGTTTATATACCGATAAAGGAACACTCGACTTGTACCTTAATGTATATAATGTACTGTACAGTACATCGATCAATATATTGAATCGACGCTTGGAAAATCTCTTATTCGAGAATGATTGGAAATCTTGGATTTCCGAGAAAATCGGCACAAGAATGCTATTCGAATCATTGTCACCTCATGGAAAAATCACGAATTATTATAACATAGAAAAGACGCTTCAAAGTTTACAAATACTGTATGCTCTAAAATTTTTATTTTGATTTTCTATTATTCTTTTTTAGAATATTGTTTATTTTGTTGGAAATTATAATTGTGTCATTGAAGAGATCAAGCTTAGATGGTTTAAAAGCTCATCATTTTAAAGAAATTTGAACACGTTAAATTAAATTAAATTTGAACAAGCATTATGCCTATCATCTGTCCAAAATTATTTCTCCTGGCTGCTTGAATGAAACTGGAATCATGGCCGTTTGTTTTCTGACTTTGAATACTTCTATAATTAGGAATGCATTTATAGAGATGAAAATTCTTTAGTGTACCAAAATGTAGAAAAGTGCACACCCTTAACATATAGCCCATGAAGTTAAAATTTTTCTGGTACTAAAGTCACTTCTGGAAATTTTATAGTTCTTGACACATATATGTGTAATTAAGCTTTTTTTATATTCTACCAACCTTTTGTAAAATTTAAATTATGACCACTGCACTCATCATACAGCTGTTACAAATTGAAGAAAAATTATTTTGAAGTAATTTATTTAATAAAATACTTTACAGTACTTGTATTTGCCTTTTCCAAATCCTCCGGCGCGTTTCCAAGATAATGCTGATTCAAAATTAGGACCCACTTAAACTTGGTCACATTGTGCAGGCTGTATATCACCTGTTATATATGATCTTACAGACCTGTAAATATAATTGCATGCATCATATAATCTTTGAATAATGCCATTATTCATTTTGAAAAATGTGTATGCATCTCCTGAAGTATAAAAATTCTAAACTATCTTATTTTAAACTTGCACATATTTTATGATGCCATTCATTTAGTCATATACTGTATGAGAAGAATAAGTATAAACTCGTCAAAAATGTTTTAAAGCCTATACTGTATATTCAGGACAGCACACGGCGACATTTCACTGATTTCAGATGCTGTAGTCTGATGTTGTGAGAGCATTTTAGATTGCCGAAGCATATGAGAGAAAGAAAACCAGAGGCAGCAGGAGTGTATAGTGTAAAATAATTATAGTAGATTAAAAAATTAATCTAAAAAACCAGGTTTTTCAAGTAAGACTAAAAAGCACNAGCTTGCTAGCTAGTTGGGAAGTGAGCAAAATTTGAGTTGCAAAATTTGATCTGGACAAACAAACGGACAAGAAAGCGAGTTAATAAAAACGTGTTAAAATAAGAGTAATTATTGCAATTAGCAGCACGACAAGGAAAAACATTCTGCTTTGATTCCCGTACCTATGGATCTTCCCTGGGTAACTTAGTTTCCTTTTCAGCTTGAACCATTTTTCCACGGCAAACACTTGAAATCCTCCTTAATTGATTTTGAAAATACAGTACTGTACCGTAATTTGGGTTGATGCACCATCATGGTGATGATGCAGCATTAGTTCATCATTAATATACATACCCAATTTTGCGATCGACTGTCAATTGAAATCTTTTATTATAGGCAGTGATTGAAAAGTCTTGACATCCCAGCAAGTGTCACCATGCACAATCAATGGTAATTAAAGCATATAAAGTTCCAATTGTGGAAACCCTCTGTTATATGAAAAGTGGCGCGAGAAATCAAGGGATTGTCAAGGAATTCATGCGGGTGCTGTCGACAATGTCGACGCTGGATCCTCGTCGTCACTTTTTGCCTTTGACAGCATCGCGGTCGTACTTCATCGGGTCTCGTGTGTGAGATGATTTTGTCTGATCTCCCGGGGGGATCCGGGGATCCGAAGCAATAATCCTCGGCAAACAGCAGGAGCTTATACTTGCTGTAGTATATATGCATGATCCCCTCGCTCTCTGACGCGGATCCTTTGCTATGGGGACGGAATCAAGACCATCATCGGCGACTTCTTAATCATGTGCCTTCGTCCTGGGAGATTAGGTTCTTTCCTGCTGCCAACTGCCATTATTGCGAATTTTAATGTTGCAGAATGTTTGTGAAACGGATTTTCAAAATCAAATATATCCATTGATTTCTCAGATTGATTATTCGGATTCTATAGTTCACCATCACGCTTCTGATTAATTACGTCCAAATTAAGAATAATAAAAATGAATGAGAGAAAGGTATTGAAGTTTGTTGAGCTCGGAATTTCAAATTGATGAGATTATTCCTGCACTTATTCGTCTGAATTACTATAACTTTACTTACGCTATAAAAAATACAAAGTTTCGAGAAATTGTGAGAAATATAGCGCTTATATATATACCATGCATCTTGAATATTTTGCTTGTTGTATATAATTTCCAAACAGCATTTGAACATCAAATGCTATGCGTTTTTTTCATGATGTATGCACTGTATATAGTCAAGATTCAAAAATTATTATTAAAAAATTGCGTTGCGCTGAATCCATTTCAATTTATTTTCACTTCAGGTTATTATTTGTCGTTAAACATATATTTATTTACAGCTACTGCATGTATTCCCTAAAATATTATTTATACTATAAATGCAACAAGATTTCCCACGGGAATGTCTGCGACTTATTAAGATAACTGTTCGAAAAAGTGCAAATCAGTCACGTGATTCAAGAATTAATTTATTGAGAACTAAATCGGTGTATGTACGTTACTTTTTCTGTAAAAGTATAGTACTGTAATTTACTACAAAAGATCTGAGTCATTGCTAATATGAACGACTCAGCTGGTTTTGTGTCTCAACTGTTTCTGATGACTCATGTCCGAACAGTCATCGCGTAGAATAAGCCATGCATCAGCCTCCAAGGTACAGCTATACAATAAAGCTCATCATTCAATGAACCAGTGAAAAAATTCCGTTACTTCGAACCTCTAGAGTCAACAGCAGATACATAGTTTCTAGAAAATGCTGTATACAACCAGCAGATATTCCTGGGGAAAAATCAAGTATAGAAAACTGACGTAAAGCATTAGTAATACGTGCAGTATATGCAAGAATATGGTTTCCTAGCTGAGTGTAAAATTAGCAGATTCAATTTGTACATATAATCCAGTCTCCTTGACTGAATATAGCATGGAATTCCTATAGATCACGTTTAAAAGTTACAGCTAAAGTTTTCCTTCATTATTGTTTTAAATTAAAAATCATTTCAGGTTTGAGGGTTCAAATATACAAAGCTTAGCACACACGACACTGCTCTCCAATATACTGTACTGTGACAAAAAAAAGTTATTTTGGTCAGCCTATATGAACACAATAACTGGGAATATTATTCATGTACAGTATTCTTCCAAAAAGACAGATTTTACTTCAATATTGGTCCTGAAATAACTCAAAGGAATTCACACACTGAATATGTCACCCTTCATGGACTGCTTAGCCTTCTTTAAAATGCGCTCAAAAACAAAGCTGTGAAAGCAAAAGTCGAACAATTGAATGAATAATGAAGCAGGCTTGCTCAGCATGACAGAGGCAGGTATGCATAGATGTCGCATCAACCAATGCTGCGCCGTCAATTGTGATCGCTTACCCCATCCAGCGGATGAACACATGGAACTGGAACTCACTCGCATTTGTGGGTTTCTCGCGTACACACCACAGCATGGGCATCTCAATATCTCATTCCTGGACCCCGCTCTGAAGCTGCATCCCATGACACCCACAAACCCGTCCCCACTCCCCTCATCGTAACCCGCGGGTCTTGTGGGGTGCCGGAGGGCGGCGACGACGATCGAAATTTTTATGAAGGTGCAGGAATCCCCTACCAATCTTTCCAGTTGCTCAGCATGTGTGCCCACCACTACACTGCCACTGCTTTTGCTACAGCATCAATAATAGAACATGGCTGGGGTAATAAAGAAGCACCCCAGCAGCTCTGCGCCCTTATAATTTTGAGGGTCGGGGTTACTATTATAATCCAACCGGAATTGTGGTATTTTATTCTTATTTTTAGGCTTCACTATGACGACTTCCTGCGATGGAATTTTAATTTGAAATTATTTCCATCAGTAAACCGTATTTTATAATCTTTAATGTCTCATCAGCTATTTTCAACAACACGCGTTCCCCACTGTAAATTTTAAAAAGATATATTACCGTCGACTAAACATAACTTTTACGTTTCAGAATATTCTTGTGCATTATTTTCAAGCGGGAACAACTGACTCTTACATTGTATCGATGTAACTTGTATTTATAGAAATGGAGAAATTCTTAGGAAAATAAATCGGGTTTGGAAAAATACGTCATATACAGTAAGTGCCTGAGATTATCGCGCTGAATGCGCTAATTTTTCGTTTCAATCATATGGCTTCTTTGGATTTCGTGGCTGCTGATGAATGAAAATTTATTTTGAAGAACTCAAATTAGAACAATTATCCTCAAGAACTATTGTATGTACAGCATTACTGATGTTCGGGCTGTTTTTTTTTTAAATTCAATTCAAAGAGCAAAATATATGCAAGATATATTTGCTGGCCTCCATAATAATATGTAAGCAGCAGTATTTATTATGACAGCTCCAAAACTTCGTATGTTAGTGCAGAGGCCCATTCGGGATAAATGTATGTTAGTTGCTTAGTAAGTCGGAATAATTCAGAGGTAAGTAAACACATTTGATTTATTCTTTCTTCGGATAATTATGATTGCTGCAAAATTTGGACATGAATAATCACCACCAGAAGCGTGTCGTGAACCAGAATCCGATCGAGTGCTAATCAGCAAAGAGCAGTGGATACTTGATCAATTGAAAATCCGTTTCTAAATCATTCTGCAACATCGAAATTTCACATTAAAATTCACAAATATGTGAAAATAAAATAAAAATTGAAAATTGATTCAGCGGAGCGCACATTTTTCTAGAATAATTTTTGAATCTTGACTATATATGCATAATGAAAAAACGCATAGCATTTGATGATCAAATGCTGTTTGGAAATTATATACAACAAGCAAATTATTCAAGATACCTGGTCTATATAATCGCTGTATTTCTCACAATTTCTCGAAACTTTGTATTTTTTTAGCGTAAGTAAAGTTATAGTAATTCAAACGAATAAGTGCAGAAAAAAGCTCATCAATTTGGAATTCCAAGCTCAACAAACTTCAATACCTTTCTCTCATTCATTTTCATTATTCTAAATTTGGACGTAATTAATCAGGAGCGTGATGGTGAACTATAGAATCCGAATAATCAACTTGAGAAATCAATGGATATATTTGATATTGAAAATCCGTTTCACAATCATTCTGCAGCATTAAAATTCGCAATAATGGCAGTTGGCAGCAGGAAAGAACCGAATCTCCCAGGAAGGCATATGATTAAGAAGTCGCCGATGATGGTCTTGATTCCGTCCGCAGCAAAGGATCCGCGTCAGAGAGCGAGGGGATCATGTATTCTACGGCAGCAAGTACGTATATAAGCTCCTGCTGTTTGCCGAGGATTATTGCTTCGGATCGGATCCCCGATCCCCCCAGGGAGATCAGGCGCAATCATCTCGTGCCCGAGACCCGATGAACCATACGACCGCGATGGTGTCAAGGCAAAAGCGACGACGAGGATCCGGCGTCGACAATTGTCGACGGCACCCAAATGTATTCCTTGACAATCTCCTTGATTTACCGTGCCCCTTCTCTGACGCGTACCCTGTATGACAGTTTTAATTTGAACTGTGCATAGATAATCCAATTGAAGTTTAATTATAAAAAACTTTTCTGGAATAATGTCCGGTCTTTTCAACGTTACAACTGAACAGTTATGTGCTTGTGCCGTATTCACCTGATGCGGGTAAAAGAAAACAATTATAACGCCATATTTTCAAAAGATATGTAGAAATGTAATTTAAAAATTGAAAATTCTGATTTATTCAGTGCAGTCTAATTTTTTAATGAGACTATGTTATGAGAAAGAAGAAGTCCCCTCAGAGACACTATACTTCTGGAAGAATGAATTATGCATGCATCCCTGTATTCGAGTTCATAAATTGTATTGGCAAGCTTTTGTGCTGACGCACCAAAAGATAAGAAATGTTTTCTGTGTTTGATGAGTCAATACACAATAGACGGTTCTGCAATGGAAAAATTTTTCTGCCTGAATTCAAATTGTTGAGATTATTCCTCGAAAAGGTCAAGAGGTTTTATTAAGGATATGGATCATATCTTCAATTTTCAGATATTCACTCTGCTGCGGAGTTCAAGAAAAAAAACCGCGATGAAAATTGGCAAATTCTGGTTTTCAAAAGTGTATGGAACTTTGCCGGTCCGCAGAAAACTTCACGACAATTTGCCGGGCTGCAACAAATTTTATAAAAATTTGCCGGTCCACATGAGCAAAAAGGGTTGGGGAACACTGCCCTATATAGGGCCAAAAAATATTCATTGTACAGAGAGACTGTTGACAAAATCGTTGTAGACGAGAAAATTCACCTGCATACTGTATATATTTTCAATCTGATGCTAATGACCCCGCAGGAACTTTGTGTTTGCCCCGAGTGGTTTTCTTGCGTATTCCCCTTAATTCAAAGCATTGAAACATTTTATCTTTTTCCAGTTTGTTTTTTTAAATCTTCGATCCATCAATTTTGAAATGTCAAATAAGTCCAATTTTTAAATAACGAATGCTCAAACGCAGTAAAACTTGATTGTTTTTACAGTGCCGTTTTTAAACTTATTGAAGAAATAAATGTTCTTGAATAAAATAATGTTTTTGAAAAATAATGTTCTTGAATAAAATAATGTTCTTGAAAAATAATGTTCTTGAATAAAGCGTTGAGGATTCTTCAATGTACTGTAAATCATTATTTTTCGCAATATTATAGCGCGTGTCAGCAAATTCTTTAGTAATTGTTCTTCCAATTATTTTTATTTTATAGTAAATGCATACTTTGTGTTCGCGAAAAAATTATTTAAGGCGCTATATACTGTATACAATATATATATACAATATAAATTCATTGAAAATGCATGGAACTCAATCTTCCGCAAGATATTTTTCTATGACTTGTCTGCTGCTGTGCTGAATCATTCCAGTGAAATGGAATGCTTAAATTGCATACCTCTCAACCAGAAAGGGGGGATAATCGCGACAAAACAGGAGAGGAAATCCCTTTCAGCATGATCGATGTCTTTTGGTGTGTAATATAAAAGCAGTCCTCTTTTCTTCTGTGTGATGTTGCTACATACGACACCACGATGGCGATGAACGACGTCAGCAAGGAATATACGAGGTATCTACTCATGAATGAATGAATCCCGCATTATACTTGCACCGTTGCTGCTGTACAATTTCGTTGCATAGCGCAATGGAAGGCGTATAATGTATCTTAGGTATATATATGTACAGTAAGAGGACGTGGAGTTTAAAAAGGATATACTGTATATACGCATATCATATATATAGTCAAACTCCGTTAAGATGCCCCCCGATAAAGCGCCACCCTTGCCGACCGCCAAAATTTTGAATGAAACAAATATCCTCTATGTTAAATTTTATAGAAAACCTCAATAAGACGCCAACCGCCATCCACCAGCATTAGTGATAAAAAAAAGTGCTGTTTCTGATTAGTTTTGTCTTTGTTACAACGCCAACATTGGGGTAGAATTATAATTTCTGCCAAGGATCTTGTATTTGTACAAAAAATAATAATAATGATCATTTTGTTGAAAATTGTATGGACCTGATGTTAAATTTTTAATAAATTGATGCAGTAAAATTCATTTTCTGAAAGAGTAATCCATTGATCACTGCAATACTCTTTTGGAAAATTACTGAAGTTTCTTATGTAACCTGTGTCAGGAATAAATCCCAACAAATGAAGATTTTATTTAGAGGAAATTTAGAGTGTCCAAAAAAAAGAACTGAATTTTAGAAATGAAACACAATGATTTGGTCAGGCTGCAACTGGGGTGAAATCACCCTATTCTGAGGTTGGTATAATTCATAGGAAAGGTTGATTGTCACTGAGAAACTTGCAAAATCTTGGAGAAGCTGCACACACAAATGCTTGAGTCAAACTGTACTCAATCTTGTGGTTTTGGGAAACAGGAAAACAGTCCTTCAAGGACAAGAATTAGCAACAGGATTTGTACAGAAATGTAGCCTTGGAGACTTCCGTAAGCAACGTGAGAACCAAGGTCTTCTGAGGTTCTCACAGAAAGTAAATTCATTTCCAAGGATGAGAATTTGGGTTCTCTAACTGACTTTGCTAACAATAGACCTAATAAAAATTTGCAACAACCTGTATCTCTATGACTTTTGGAGGAAAATCAAGTATTTTTTTTATCAAATAATTAAAATTAAATATCTGATAAACTGCCAACCTCTTTAAACCACCAAAATTGCTCTGGACAAATGGTGGCGTCTTATTGGGGTTTGACTGTACATGTAGTTGACAATAAATGTTTATGCTGAAATATGAATGTGTACTGTATCTGATGAGAAAGTGCATGGGGTCTCAAAATTGAGAGTTTCCTGTCATGCATCCTGTGTACTTTCTCAATTAGGTTTCATACTACAGTATTGTACTATAGGAAGTATATCAGGAATTTTTCCTTGACTATGGCATAATACATAGTGTAATACTGTTCAATTTTAATAACTCCAACCTGCTCAAGTCGAATATTTCAGTAGCTCGATTTTTTTCTAATCCTTGTCTGAATTCCTATATGGAAATGATTGCATTCAAAACCTACCTGACTTGCATCCTTATATTTATTTCATCCTCAAATGTTTATAACTTTCTCCTTGAGGCCTTTTGGCTATTACTCATTGACACTGATGGAAAAATAAAAGCAATAAAACTCAAATTGATTTGCTTTATTGAATAAAGGAAGTACAGTAAAAGACTAATAGGGCAAATGAACTCCCCCTCACCTCCAAGTTCAGCATCCTTCCAACTTATTTAAAAAGATGAAATTTAAGGCCCTGAATATCACCAATTACAGTTTCATTTAATAATCTTTCTTCCCTCCCTCCGACTAGAAATGCTTTCCGTAACTGCTAAAAACCTCCCTATATACTTGATCATTTTTTTTACTCGTCTTTTGAACGGTTAATTATAATTAACCAGGTTCTATAACTATATATTATCTTAACTAATAAAGTTACTTAACTCTCTGAGTGTAGTTCGCACATTTTTTTAATTTACCCTGCGCCCCGCCTCCAAGAGACCAGGGTTCCATTCCCTGAAAATGCGCAGTTTTGACTTTAAAAATCAATTGTAAATTTTGCATTGGGCCGAATTTTATAATTTTTTCACATGATATGCGCCCAGATGTTCTCTAAATTTTCGTGTTTTTTTCATCTAAAAATATTGAAAATTAAAAAAGTTACAAAAGAAAAATCGGAACTTTTTCAAAATTTTTGCCCTCCTCTTCATTTTCCCACCAAAACACACAGGCGCAGGCACCCACCCCCCAGACTCCCATAAGCCCCGCCCCCTAACTCTCCCTCCTGGGAGGGTCAGTCTTCCTGGGGAGCTCAG
>CAJPEX010005990.1:0-11207 GCA_905338405.1 Notodromas monacha | reverse complement strand
CGTCGAGGTTCTGTAGATTTTCGCGAGCAAAAGAGCGAGAATATGCGGAGTGAGTCCTTGCTGGTGATGACGCGTCGGAGTGGGCGAGTGCGAGATAAGCGCAGCGTGAGCCTCGTGCGACGCGAATCCCGGTCCCTGCCGAGGGACTATTGGACCAAAAGGTTTGCTGGGGTTGTGCCACACAGACTGCGCCCTGAGCATAGGTATAGGAGGAAAGGAGCCTTTTTGTCGTGCGAAAAGTTTATTACTTAAACTAAAATATGTAAATCTGTTTTTACTCGTGTAATTTTTCAGTTTGGATAATGTCTTCGGAATGTCTCTCGTCTCTTTTTTTCTCTTACTTTTTAATTTATTTACACACCGTGGCTGGCGATTATAATACTGTAATTTAACTCTCGCGTGACTGTAGAGATGGACCAACAAAATCCTGTATGCTTCGGGAAGCTGAACAGAGGCGTATTTACCGCATTTAATCACATGTTAGACGCCATCGATGAAAATAATTACCTCCATTTTTGTGTTTGCTTGAAGTATGACCTCAATTTCTCCTGCGAATGTGTGACTTACGTTTGACGCATTCAATTTCATGCAGAATTAGGCGTCTGACCCATCTCCGGAATATCTAAAATAAAATGCAGGATTCGAACCATTTTGCCGGTGAAGTGAAAATCGCATTGAAAATTAAGTTTTTAATGATTTGGAACTTGAAATTCCTTTCGAAGGCTTGTGTTGATCCGATGTAATAATGCACTTCAACTGCGAATCCTGAGAGCTATAAAATGTAAAACGCCGTCAAATTTTTGGACGCCATCAAATAAGAGAAGAAAGAAATTATGTACAGTATTATGCACGTCGATTGAAAAGAAAAAGGAAAATGAGCCTGAATTTTAGCCACGACGGCGTGTTTCATTTTCTTTAATACAGAACGTGCAAATTTCGTCGTAAACTGTTGCGAGAAGATTTTTGGTCTTGATCAAGCAGAAATGTAGTGGGATTTCAAAAAAAATTCCATGGCAATCGAAGTGGGAATCTTACCGCGGAGGTATTCGGATGAATTCGGTTATTCGTTAAATTTCTGTGAACGAAATGTGTAACTTCGAAAGAAAAACGGCAAAATTCTGACATCATGTCGACCAGACTTTTCCAGTCTGTAAGGAAAGTGTGCGCCCCTTTTTGGGGCACACTCTCAAAAAGGTGCCCCTTTTTGGGGCACACACTCGTATTATCATCTGCTAGCAAATTCAACGAAAAAAAAAACAAAAGAAGAATTGCTTTCCTTTAGATGCCACGGGAAAGCACCCACCCCCTAATTTTTCGCTCATTTTTCCACGGACAATTTTCTTTCCATTTCCTTTACCCAAGCTGAAAGTTAAACCTTCCTCGTAAAGGTGGGAAATATTTCTTATTTTCCGGATGATGTCAGGGTATGTCTCGTTTTTCCACTCTGCCTACCTTCCCCTTGACTGCAATTGGAAAAAAATAGTGTTGGCAACTTCCCAAATAATGCACATTTTCTGGACGAAGGAACGCTAGAATCCGCATGTAATTTACTGATCGTGCTTAAATTTAAACTTTGCTCCCGTAATTTACCATGTGATTATCGAGAACTCGTAAGCCCTTTTTAAGTTTGCCTTCGGTGCGTGAAAATCTCAATCTTTTTATTTTTTGTAAAAATATAGAATGCTAGGAAACCGTTCAAATTCACCGGCAGATTTAATTTTCTCAGAAGGAACTTTTACGATGAGATTTCGAAGGAGCAGTATAGCTAAGAAAAATGTATGCCGCGTAAATCGTCTGCTGTCTCAAGATGAAACAATTGTATCAAACTTTTATTGTGTTGGAACGGTAGAAAAAAATGAACGAACTTGCACCGTAAAATTTGCCATTCATGTTTTTTGAGTTCCGACGAATTATTTTTTCAAGTGGTCATTTGGTCCGATATTTGAAGTTTATCTCGTTCGATTTTCGATCAGGACTTCGTTTCGCTAATCTAGGTTTCATCTCCGGAAATCGTATTTCCTCATGAAGCGTTTCGAACTTCAAGAATTTCGAGCTGAGTGCCACGGGAATTCCTCGTAAATCATGTTTTTCATTTTCTCCGCTTGGAAAGAGGTGCGCATTGCAAGGGTCACCAGATTGAGACTGCAATTGGTTTTCCCAAGCTCCGAATATGTCGGAAAGTAATCGCTGGCTGCGGCATAAAATAAATAAATAAAGAAAACGAGAGAGGATAATCAGAAAGCTTTCCGTGCGACTATTATACGAAATTGATACCTCGGTGCTGTGCTGGAAAATAAAATGAGATAATTGTGAAAAAAAAAGGTCCACGTCCATATCTCTGCAAAATCGTCCCTTGCCGGAGATCCCAACGCGTGCGCAAAGCTTTGCTGGAGACGGACTCAAGAGCCGCAGCGAAGCGTCCATCCACGATGTCGTTGTGCTGGAAGAGAAGCCCAAGCGCGCTTCGTCGATCGGGGCGTCTATCGGAGTGTCGGGCGTGTTGTTGTCTGGAAGTGTCGGTGGCGGTGATCGCGATGCAGGAATCACCACCGGCGACATGGCGGTGGTGGTGCGGGCGCAGAGTTTGGGATCGCTGTCGAAACCTAAAACGGGTTCCGTGCCGCCGCCGTTGCCGCCGAGGGCGAAGAAGCGGCGGGCGTCGGAGCAGTCGAATGCTGTAGGTTTTAATTTGACGCTGGTTGACAGGATGTCCATGAAAAAATGTCGAAACCTAAAACGGGTTCCGTGCCGCCGCCGTTGCCGCCGAGGGCGAAGAAGCGGCGGGCGTCGGAGCAGTCGAATGCTGTAGGTTTTAATTTGACGCTGGTTGACAGGATGTCCATGAAAAAAGAAGATGGAATGATTGTCAAAGCGTTTTTAATTTTATCATTTGAACATCTGTACTTTATGTCATGTACAACGAGAAGTCTGTCATATACTCACATTTCTCGGAAAATCCATGCATACTGTGGAGTGTAGACTATTGTTTTGCTGACGCGATCGACGGGAGGTGCCTCCAAATGTTGAAGAAAATTCTCGGCGCATTATAAACTTGGTTACTTGGTCTATTAACCGGACGCATTCGTCCGAAAAATCAAAATTTCATGGATTGTGTGGAGTATAAAATTGCGCCTTATTCCAAAATTCATCTAATTATGACTCCACAGGATACCGTATCACAGATATTCCCACAAATCTCAGAAAAGCGTATTTCAAAGACCCTCTTGAGCTGCCATTTTAAAAGTTCGGTACTTTCCTGTTATCTCAGTACCCATTTTTCTTTGTCTCTCCACAGGATACCGTATCACAGATATTCCCACAAATCTCAGAAAAGCGTATTTCAAAGACCCTCTTGAGCTGCCATTTTAAAAGTTCGGTACTTTCCTGTTATCTCAGTACCCATTTTTCTTTGTCTCGTGAAATCAGTATTTGTTAGGTTAGGTTAGGTTATGTTAATTGAAAGATATTTGTAACTAACATGACCTGACCTAACCTAACTTCACCAAACCGCCTCCCAAAATCAGTTTTTGCTTATTTTGGGTTTCTGCTGTAACTGATTTTGGTAGGCGGTTTAGTAAAGTTAGGTTAGGTCAGGTTATGTTAATTGAAAGATATTTGTAACTAACATAGCCTGACCTAACCTAACTTTACCTAATCGCCTCCCAAAATCAGTTTCAGGAGAATGCGGAAAAATGAAATTCACAGTTTCTGGTAGGTGTTGTTGCGTAGAACCTCTGTTGAATGTGTAGAAAACCGCGTGGTACCAAAGGAAAAATCTTTATAGACGGAAAATCGTTGTAGAGAGAGAGAGTATGTGTGTGTGTCATGTATTTCTTCAATACTAAAATAGGGTTAGCGACTTGCTTAATTTTAATCTTAATTTTCCATCAATTTCTATTTGAAGAGCATACAAGAGAAAGTAAACGTCCGCCATTAAAATTGAACAGATAGCGCTTCGTTCATCGCTTCGTTTATTTTTTGTCTTGAAATGTTGACCCGGTTCATCAAGGCCCTGGTTGTGAATACAGTACAGGACATCACTAAACCTTGCATTTCTAGGAAATATTCATCCATTGAATTTTTTGGTGCGATTCAAAAGGATGAAGACCAAAGAGAAAGACTGTCTCTTCAGCGAAAAATAATGCTGCAAAGCGAACCTCGTGTCACTAAACGAAGAAACGGGCTACTGCTTGTCATTAATTTTTTATGCTTATCCTTATTGCTGACCAAAAAACGCCGGGTTTCCTTCTCTTGATGATTATTATTTTGTACAGGGGGAAATGCCATTTTAAATGACGAATAATACGATGTATCCCATTGTTTATGAAATATTGCCGGAACTGCCTGAATCCTGCACTTCTTCTAATGGTCGTTTTTTGTTTTTTCCAGGGCGACCTCGTCTGGTTCGACCCAGGCGTTGGATACGTCATACCTGGAGAAGTCAAAGAATTTCACCGACCGTCGCAATCCGTGTCCATCCAGGCTGTCATCGCTGGCAAGGTGTGTATCAAGATCCACTGCTATTTCTTTCCCGTTTCCGCAAATTTTATGTTCTTTCACCACTTCTGCTTTCGGAAGCTCAACACGTTTACTGCATTTTCTGAGCCTCGGTAGAAAGTAGAACCGTAGGAAATTACACTGGGGAAAAAATTGAGCGATACGATACGTACGTCTTGAGAAGTTCAAGGTACGATCGAATCATTCGATGAAAAATCATAATACGTCTATTACCTAGATGAAAAACAAAAGTGCTCAAGATGAAAAAAAAACGCAATTCAATAAATTTTCACGCTTTCCAAATGTTAACGATTCACTCCTGGACTACCTTGAACGATGCTATGATTTAAACGTCTATTTTGAATGCGTCCCCCGCATAACGCATGTTTTTACTCGGAGGTCGAATTACAGATTTACATTGATAAATATGTCGTACACGGTAGTTCAATATTAATGAATCGTTCTTGACAATGTCACATTGGTATTCTGCGAAAATCGATGAACTGCTGTGTTCATCATCAAAATTGGGAGTTTGCCAACTGAAATTAGTTCGCCAAATCGAGGTAAATCGGTGTTCCATGTGAGCATCGAAAATGTTGAATGATGGACACGATATCTCAGATCACTTTGGTATTCATCGTTGATTGAGTCAACACTCATTTAGATAATTTTTCGAATTGTGCATCTTTTTTTTACGTTGTACAATACCATCATCTTTGAACCTCATCATGTGCTTGGTTTTACGGAATATTAAAAATGTTTCTGGTATAATGAGGGCTGTATCTTATACAGGTACATGTATTGCTCTGTACAAATAATTATTATGTTTCCTTTTGTTTTTCCTACGCCGTGGTTGATCTCAAGACACGTGCAACTCTTGACAGCGTTGGCCTCATAGCTCGTCAGGGTCATGAACCAGCGTTGATATCTTCTGACACTCTTTTTAAAACAAGCGTCTCTCGGACGGGTACACTCCGAAAATGTAAATTGCGGAAATCCGTAAGCGTTTGCAATGCAAAAGTTTAGTACTTGCGGGTATCCCTCCCACTTTTTTGCCTTTTGTTTTCGTACTAGAGACCAACTCCTTGTTTTCTTGCTCGTCATGCATGGGGTCTAATAATTCATCTGCCCGTCACGAGTTCCATTTACAATACTAGCGTACATGTCTTGAAATTATTTATGGTAATCTCAAAGCCGTGTTTTTTACTGTTTATTTCGGATCAGTTTCTCGGAGAGAAAGGATAACACTTGTTGGGAACCGTTTGTCTATTTCTCAAAACTGTCCGATGAAAACAGTTCTCTCGCTGATGACAATCCATCTGCGAGTATCAGAAGTTTGGAAATAATGCAAAAAGTTAACAAGGAATGTGAACTCACCGTTTTTGATACTGAATCGCATTCAAATCGATTCCCTCCATCAGTGGAAGCACGCGCGCTGTGTTTGAAAATCATGAAATTCTTGCACACGTCAAGGACGTTCGTCTTTTTCTGAAGATTTCTTGTAATATTCTAACTTACCTTTTGAAATTATTATTTTTTTTTGAAAAATGTAACTTCTTTGTGTATGTTTGTGCACCGATGAACGGTATTCGTGTCGAGGCGTTGGAATCGACCGAAGGTCGCGCGGCGTGCTGGGAAAATGGAAGATCATTTATCCTGTCGAATCTGCGATGGAATGCGACCTTGCTTCAGGTCGGAATCCCGCCTCTTGGGGCGTTGTTCAACGTTACATAAATGATCTCCCAGACGGGAGATACTATTTCCTCGACTTTATAGCGATTAGTGTGACATGGTATTGAACATGGAACCCCCTTTGCTAAAGAACTGGAGTGGAATTCATAGTGGGACTCGATGTCCGCGGGCCACACCCGGTCAAGGTTTTCAGGCAATTTTTTTTTCTATCGCTCAGGATGAACGATTAATCGATTGAAAATACGGGGTTCTCGTTAAAGATAATTACGGCTTGAAAAGGAGACATATTTCAGCTGCTGGATTCGTGAAATTGTTAGGATCAGGAGGAAGGTCTGATTGCCGCGCTGCCCAAGGATAACGAATTGTCATCGGTACTGCGAAATGTTTCCTTTCTATGATTAAATTTTTTTTTTTGCGAGATTCTTCGGCATAATTTGCTGTTATTTGAACATAACCCCAGCTTTCTCGAATCGAAGATTGCACAGATGTAGGTTTTCCACAAACTTGAAATCATCAATTCTAAGCCGCCCATCTCGATTTTAATTAATAATGTATGATTCCGAGATAATATTCTAGATTATATTTACCAGTATCAAGACTCTAGTTTGAAGTGGAACCTTTTAAAAATGTTTTGATCAAATAAAAAGTCACTCATGTTTGGAGGTGGTAACGGGTGATGCACTGGTTTTTCTTCTTCCATTCTTTTCCAAAAAAAATTCTTCGTATAAAAATCGGGCGGTTGAAAATAGCGGTACAGAAATAAAATTTCCGGAAATCCTTCGGAATGATCTGAAAATCAGAATTGCCGTAATTTTTGTCATTTTTTTGTCCAACTGTGCAAAAAGGGAACATCAGATCATATGCGCGAGTCGGACACCGTTTTGTATATGAACAAGAATTGAAAGAATTCCGGTAATGTTTATATGCTTTTGGTACAGTGAATTTAAACCTTAATTCTTCGAAGTGAAGAAAACTGACTGGAATCGAGAATTCTTGGCCTTCATTACCCTCTTCATCTCAAGGCAATATTATGCAGTTTTTGAGTGCAGTAACTATCGCTGATGAATTTTATGATGCAATATCATGCACAGTTTTTCTATTGCCTTTGTCTGCTTTTATTATGTTTTTTTTGCGTGATCCTGCTTAGCTTGCTACTAAGAAAAATTAGTCCAGTGTTTTATATTTTCATGTTTTTTCTAGAAATCGTGACAAACGCCTTCTGCGTCTCAATGCTAGGAAGTATAATAAATATTTATAATTTTTTTCTCGGGAATTGAGCGAACGCTTCTCTTAAAATTGCTTGTAAAATTACCGAAACTGTCTTCCTAAGTTAGATTTTCTGGCATAGAAAAGGTTTTGTTAGTTTTGGCCGAGAATAATTAATTTTCCTGAGTCAGGTCAGGATCCTGACGGGTCTCAATGCAATAAAGTGCATTGCTCTCGAGGAACGCAATTGTAGTTTAAAAAACAAATTCTGAAGACGGACCTGCGCTTTCACAACAAAAATTCTTTGCGTGATTCTATTCCAACAAGCTAGACCTAAATTTCACTTTGTCGTCATCCGGCAGTTGTCCGTTTCTTGGACAAGAACGAAGAGCGATTGGTGGTGACAAAGAGCTTTGCTTGTTGCCAAGCAGAGAACTTATTCTCGTGTTATTTTGCATTGTGGATCCCATCTTTCCATAATAACATTGAAGAACCAATGCGAAAACGATTTCAGCTCCACTGACGAATGAAACGGTACTCCAGGCCACTCCCCGAAGTGCCTCTCAAGTAAATCTCATCTTTCGAAATGCTGAAAAAAATCTTCCGACGGCGAATTTTCAGTCCGGTCGGTACTCAATCAATCAATCAAAGTCTTTTGTTATAATTCAAAGTTTGGATGTTGTCTGAACTCTTTCGCCGAAAATCTACCTCTCGTATGCGAAACAGTGTTCTGTTGTTGAGATGACGCATTTTCCCCTCATTTAACATCGGGTTCTTCTTCGCCGAGAAATGGAAAACAATTTCTCGAAATAAAAATCTTACGTCTTTTCAGGAGTTGAATGCCGTTTCATGATTTATGACTCTGATGATAATCCGAGGTATTCCGCGTACTTGACACGCGGAAGACTAGCATGAACTGCGTTTCTATGCCAGAGGTCGTGGAAGTTCATTTTGGAAACGGAGTCCCGTTTCTGTTTTTGTCCCATTGGGGTTTTTCTCCGTGTAAAAAACCTTCGTTCTCGTTGGGGTTAAGCAAGCGTGAGACAAGCAAAAGTCCGAAGATGGATGTCACCCTGAATACAAACTTGAGTTTGAGAAGTGTATACTTTTAGGAGATTTCGTACTTCGATTATTCTTCTCATCCGTTGTTGTGTCTTGAATGCAAAATGTATTCGTCGAGATGTTTTGAAAGTTGGCGTGAATGAATCACTTTTTCTTGGGAATTTGGGGAGTATTGCCGTGCCGGCGTTGTGTTCCGAAAAAATCGTATCGCGTCAGGGTTTACGTCTTTTTAAAGAATTTTGAATTGATGTCGGTTGAAAGATGAACTTTTTTGTGTGCTTTGAAACACTCTTCGAAGCACCGAATTGTCGATTCAATTCCGTTTCTTGTTGATGTCGTTTCAGGCAAGATCATGGGTAAATGTTGACATGGAAATAAATCAGAAGTACGTTTTGAGTGAAGATGTATTCGAACAACCATCGACATGNAGAAGTACGTTTTGAGTGAAGATGTATTCGAACAACCATCGACATGCTTTGCAAAATCTCGGTCAACTTTTTATGATCAAAATTTTCAACAAAATGAGTGTAATGTACTGTATACAGTATTCGACTATCGTTGCTGAAACATTTGTTGCAGAATCATCTGTGTAAAATATCTTCAGCAACGGTGTTGGCAACTTTTAACGCTTTTACTTTCGATTGCAATTTCCATTCAATACATTTTGTTACGATTCCGACGGACTTCCTAATAATCGCTTAACTACAACGGCATTCTCTGTATACCGACGTAGTGTGCTAAACAGTATTTTCGCATCTGTTTGACATGTTGACATTTCGACAAGAGTTCAAAAATTCGCTATTCTACGAAGAAATTTCGAAATATGTTTACTTTAAAATGAACTTCTTGCACAGCGTCGGAATTAAGTTGCGAAATCGTATTACCGGTATGTACAATTGAAACATTTTCAAGAGGGTGAATATAAACCTAAGCCAGGCGAAAATGTTGGTGCTTGAGAACCTGTGTCTGATCAAATTATTCACTTGATCTTGCAAAACATAAAATAAAAATGCAGCTTCCACCTTCAGAGAAAAAGTCGCATGCATCCCGAGATACGAACATCGCGCCGTGTGATGCATGACCTGACTTTCGGAATTCGAAAATCCTTCGTGTTGACATCATTTCGAGTTTCCCAGCCGTGATATTGCACCTCGGGGATGTGTTTTAATTTTTTTGATGCGATTCTTTCTTTCCGAGGCTGAGAAAAAAAAAAAAGAAGGAAGAAAAATCTTCGGTTTAAAGACGCGGAGGGAACACAAGAGAAGGCTTGGCGTTCACCTCACGCGCCGAGCGGGGTGAGCTGGCAGTCGGAAACGGGACCTCCGTATAGGTCCTGCGGAGATTCGCGATGGGTTTTTTCATACCCTTGGCTCTTGAGTGTCTGATTTAGGCTTCAGTCCCGTGTAATCTGTCGGTTTGAAGCGAGATTCCATCGCTTCGAAGTAAAAAAAAAAACGAATGCATTTATATGATTTCTTGCTTGATGATTATATTGTAGTATAATTTGGCGAAGATTATTATTCGCCGTTTAGAGTAACGCGAGACGATCACATGAAGACATTTACTGCAAACGTCCGATAATTTTTTGTAAATAATCCCGTGTTAGTGAGTCTTTACCAGTAATTTGTGTTTTTGTAATCATCCACTTTTGACGATGTGGACTTCGGGTCTCCTGTGATTTCATCCAATTTAAATTTTATTGGTGCCAAATTTATCTATTTACGGATTCCGAATTTGGATGATGTACGCGTACAGTGGCGAGGAATCCGAATTTAAAATTTGAGCAAGCCGTCTATGACAGTCAACAAAAGTCAGTTTGACAATAGCCAGTAAAAGTAGATTTTGAGAATACGTTTTTTTTTATTCGCGTAGGATCAGTACGTTCCCACAATGCTAATTACTTCCCAAGAAACTAAATTATCGAATTTGTATTTTCAAATGTTAATTCACTTGGATCTCCAAAATTGTCGATCGTTTTCATTTTCTGAAGCAGTGCCAATCAAAGTTTTTGTGTAAATCGCATTTGACTCTGAACGTAGGCTGCTTAATCTGAATTGTAAAGCATGTTGTGATAGCGGGGGAATTGAATTCGACAGCCAGTGTTTTCATCATCTTTCACTCTGTTAAAACTGCAGGATAATTTGTGATAACTAGTGCAATATTTTGACAGTATCCAAATTCTTTGGAAAGTGGATTGATATGTCCACTTAGATGAAAGGATGATCGGTTTTGTGCCTTTTTCATGCATTTTCAAATTGTGATCCAATCGATTTTTTTATCTAATTTTATTTTAACGGCATCATCCTGCTCTGGAATCTAAGTTCGAGTTCTTTTTAGTATTGAAACAGACTCCGAACCTAACTCCTTCCCACATAATTTTTCTAGTTCGAATTTTCAGACAACGAAATTATTTTATTCATTGCGTCTTCAATGGAAAACTGTCCGAAAAAGATGCTGTGGATTTCAAAAGTGATGAATGCTACGTAAATAATAGCTCAGTGAAAGAATGATGATTAATTGCTAACATTTTTACAACCCGATCCAAGTGCATTCACGACTAATAAAATAATCCGCTGTAGTGAAGTAATAAAATTTCTTAGGACTGCAGTGTTACTTTTTACTCAAGGGGTTGAAGTCGGGAATGCAGTGGGAATGGGACCAGGTATTTTTTTGTTAGCCAAAACATACTAGAATGTGTCCAAGCCATTAAGCAATTTATTCTCCACTTGCATTTCTAATCGAAAGTAAAT
>CAJPEX010005989.1:0-14182 GCA_905338405.1 Notodromas monacha | reverse complement strand
GAAAAGAGTTTGAGTTCTTATTCAAAGCTTGCATTCTGATGACTGCACAATTCAATTTCTTTGTCTGGGATCCAATGGACCCATGACACCTTATTTGGGAACAGGCTGAAGACCTTGTGCTTTAAAAACTGGGTTCAGTAAATGCTGTAATTGCTACAATGCTGGCTTATGCTGCAATTCTTGTTACTGATATTCTGTTTTCAATGTCAGGGAATGAAGGTTTTCTACAAATGCACATCAGTTTTGCAATTGTACATTGTGGAATGTATTTTTTTTTATTTTGGTATCCATATACAGTACAGCTTATTTCTCTGTTTCTCATTCTGGAATGATTGAGGGCATTTGAATGGATTTTGGTTGGATGTGGGAATGTTGATTGAACCTTGTGAATGCTGAAAAGTAGAGAATGAAGCTTTATGCTCATTCATTCATTCATTCTTTCATTGAAGGAAAACATTTCAGGTTCAATTATCCATGATGTGTAATCATTCAGAAGAAGGCACACAGTCTGATTTATCTGGGTTATGCAATAATAATCAAGAAATGGAAGCATCAGGGACATCTTCAGATACGCGTATTCAGGGCATCAGGTTCAATTATCCATGATGTGTAATCATTCAGAAGAAGGCACACAGTCTGATTTATCTGGGTTATGCAATAATAATCAAGAAATGGAAGCATCAGGGACATCTTCAGATACGCGTATTCAGGGCATGCATCTGCAGGAGAAGTCTTGATTCTCATTATGCATTCCCTTGATAAATGCCACCGCTTTCAGAGCGTAATAAAATCGTCAAGCGTGACACGTAAGCAATCGCCTGAGTGTCGATTGAACCCAAGGGATACATGTCGGTTCCACCCCGCATGAAGCAGAAATTATTCTCCAGAAAATGGGGCTCTTTACATGAACCCGGACATTACATAAATACAATTTGCACGCGCTGTCGTTTCGAAACTTTCGTCATAGATCCTATAGGCACGACAACTCCTAATGTACTCGAATGCAGTTCATAGTACGTAAAATTTGCGATTTTCAACATCAAAACGTCGCTTGTGCCGTTCATGAAACTCGACGCATACTCACTTTAGACACAGGGAACATTCACGAGCAACCAAAATGTTTTAATCCAGAAGAAGCGAAAAAGTTATTCATTTGAATTAAGACGCGGGATAGACTTATTCTGTCTTTTTTTTGCACTCGGTGCTTCGAGGCAACAAAGTGCATTCAACAAGAATTCAAATTTTAATGCGCGGACTTTTATTTTATTTAGACAGAGAAAATCATTTCTTCACGAAAAAATTGAAATCACTTTCACGAACTGCAGTTTCAGCTGTCTAAAATTGGAAAAAAATGTCCGTGCCAAAAGCGTGAAGCAAAGGATGGAGCCGTGTAACGCATATAAAGGCCTTTTCAGAAAGACCGACTGTTATTTATGCATGTGAAGCAGCTCTTCTCCTTGGATTCCTTAATGGAAAGTCCACGAGTATGGTGCATGGTCTGAGCTGATTCAAATCAAGTTCTGAGAAGGAAAAATTCTCCTGTGTCAATTCTGCTGATGGTTATTTCATTCACGACATCACGAGTTAAAGAGAGCTGAAGAAGAATACTGTATTCGGGGGCTTTGTCGCTTCCGTCTCTTAAATCGTTTAATATTTTCATCAAAAATGTTTGATTGTTTTTCCGTGAACGAAGCCCCCTGGCTGAAAAAGACGTGCCAACTACACATGGAGTCCTCAGTCCTGGTTCTGTTTGGTCGCGGTTCTTTTTGACCTCAGTTCGCATATTAAACAACTCTATTTTCGGGATGTCCACGAAGCACGCAAAATGTTAACTTGAAGGTAAGTTTCAATGCGGCGTGTTTTGCTGTAACTTGGGACCCAATAAACTCCGAAGACCGACTAAAATAATGAGTTACGGCCATGAAATTATAAAACATTGCTTTGAAAATTTCAAAAATACGAGGGGTCTAGCAAAATTTCTTGTGATAGAATTTTAAATGGCACAAGATGGAGCTGAAAATCGATTATTTTTCGAAAAATATGTTTGTAAAAGATAAAGTCCAGCCCTTTCTACATACTCTCTGAAATTGCTTTTTCTTATTGTTGCCAAAGTAATCCTGGCAGCTTTCTGCTCTTCATTGAAAAAAAAAAATTGGCGCCCTTCTTCAGAATTCTCGAAATCGACTCGGCCTTTATTCCAAAGGCTACCTGCAAGTCTTCCAAGATGTGTTTTGCTGTAGCTTGGGACCCAATAAACTCCGAAGCTGCTAGGAAGGTGGTTGTAGATGAAAAGGAAGGAATTAATCAATCATGGGTTGCAACCCTTGGTATTAATACCATGTCAGTTTCCAGAATTCTGAAGGGAAGTTTCGACCCCCATGCCCTATGTATTTTTATGTGCGCTCTACTCGCGGAGTAGAAGATTTACTTTCGACGGAACCACTGAAAACGTTTGTAAAAAACCTTTTATGACGCACCTTTTGGTCTGACTTACATTTTTTACTGTGACAAAGAATTTTTTCTGAGCAACATTTTTTTTAGTTCAATCTTATTTAATTTCAGTTTATATTCCGAGAACATTTGTTAGACCCTTCGTGTAAAACGATTTGAGAGTGTTTTTGCTGTAACATGGACTAATGCTAATTTTTTTTAAACGCAGGGAAAGCATGCTTGAAATTTCCAAGTTGAATGAAGACTTCAGAATTTTTTCACCATCACTGGGATTCCCCAGCGAATTTAAAAACATTTAAGATATTATCAAAAAAGCATCCCAAATTTCACATGGTTGAATCGAAAACTAGAATACTGTATACATATACTGTACTGTAATGTTAAAAAAAAAAACTGCCATGGAAATCAGGGGAAACCTGAAAACAATGGCGGTGTTTCTCCGCGGAGCTGCTTTCCTACATATATGGCGCCACTTTGAGAGGCGCCGGTTTTCATGACGCTGATCTCAATTGACGTCCTCTGCTTGGAGCATTCCCGGAGATACTCATGCGGACTTTTCTTTCGAATGAGATAAGGTTTGCAGTCAGATACCCCCGGGCATCAGACGCCGCAGGGGGATCGGGTAGTGCTGCAGCTTGCAGCTGCTGCTTCCCTCGCAAAAAGATAAGAAGGAGAGCAAGGAAATAGCGCCGAAATACGAATGCGGATTCAAGTGATCGCCTAGCCCAACTGATTGTCTGCTGGACACTTGAACGCCTGCGAAAACTTTCTGTACGGCAATGAAATGGTGTTCCTTCCACACAAAAATTCTGCATTAGAAAATGTATGGAGGCGGACAAGGGAAATGCACTGCACAATAATTTAACAAAATCCCAAAAGAACCCTTTTTTTCCTGCAAAGGAATCCCCATTAAATAATATCCGCATATATCCGAAGTGGGGACTTTGGAGACATTTATTTTCTGCGGCTCTCAGTGGGATTAAAGCGGGTATGCCCAGTGGCATTGTGTTGACAAACTTGAGCTTCCAGTGGTGATCCCCGTTTGACCCCGCCGCCAAAAAAATAGGGCCTTTCATTCCCAGGCACCATTAAGAGGGCTGCAGATTTTTTCTCGTCTCAACCCCTTTCCACTTCTTCTCCCGCCAAAACAGGATTTTACGTATACTGGGGACATGAATTCTACCGTCCACTCCCTTCAACAAGGCAAGGGTTTCCTTACCCAAAATCCATGTGAATTGATGCACATTGGTACACAGGAATTACTGTATCATGAAAACTAAATGGTAAGGCATCATAATAACCCCATACTTCAAACCATAGTGAGGAAGTCTTTTAGACAATAGTAGATTTTTGGGTAGGAGAGTAAGAATTTTGGGCTCCATGATGAAATCCCCCAGGAGAAAAAATCCCGTGGCCCGAAAATCCTGTGAGGCTGAAAATCTGGTATACCAAAAAATCTTGTGGGGTCTGAAAATTCCGTTGGTATGAAAATCTCGTATAGACTACACATGCAAAGAAGTCACAAAAAGACTTGGTCTAAAGTACTGTATGTTCCTTTTAAAGAAATGTATTTGATTTTCATTTTAAACATATTTTTCGAATTATTCTTCTTTAGCCTTAGACCAGAGATGGAAGCAGTGGAATCTAATTTCATCAAAATAAGCCACAATTCAGCTATGTTTTCATCCTCTGTAGGGCTGATTTTCACTCGAGGTTTGTGGAAAATTTTCAAGGTGAGATTACATGGATTTGAATTATTTCTGTGGTAACAATTCCAACCATGGATAGGGATCAAGGGGGTTGAATGGGTTGTTCAGGAAACAGAGCACTCATTTCCCTCCATCACTGTCACAGCTGCTTTGGTTTCAATGACAAATTTTCAGCATTCATTCAGCTATCCTTCTACAGCAATTTTTCATGTTGAGAAGTTTTCAATTTATCTTTTGTCAGGTACTGTGAATCCTATACAGGACCAAGGTGAAAGGGAAGCGTGGATTAGTAGATGATAAAAGCTTCCTAGATTTATCAAGAAATATACAGTAGAAAACCAGTGGAAAAATGAATCAGTCTTCATCCCTTCTCAGTGCTGCTGGGATATTTCTAAAGAATTTGAATGGTTTCATGAGAAAAATCCTATGATAACATTGATAGAGAAATTGCAGTAGAAGAGACAATTGATAAGAAATCTTGTGCAGTGCAAAAATTCCAATTTAACAAAGTGTCTTGTCAAACTCATGCTCATTTTGAAATAAATGTATTTGATTTAATAATTATATTTCATTTTCAGCTTGGAAATCCCATAATGCCAAAACTCACAGAGGCCTGAAAACTTTGCCAGGTACAAAAATCCAGCAGGAGCAAAAATCCCAAAAACATTGATTATTGCATCAGGAAAACCCACTTTGCTACGCACAAAAGGCAATGAAGTTTACAATTGAGTTACAAACTTAAAGTAGGTTACAGCAAAAAAAAAAAAAGAACTGCTATTGTACCAAAAATCTCAGAAAAACTGGATTATCTGGAGTGAATAAGTAAATTTGGCACTTTTAAAATATACCTCAAGTTGGGTGCAGGAGAAAATCCAGTGGGGGAAAAAATCCTGCAGCCCAAAAACCTGTGCAGCCAAAAATCCCATAGGCCCAAAAATCCCGTAGCTACAAAAATCCCAAAAAATGAATTTTTATATCAGAAAAACCTTGTTTGAAGACTAAAGAAGGCAATGGTATTAAAACAATTCTAAATCATCAAAGTGTAAATGCAGTTATGTAGTGTTAATTCATTTTCAATCTGAGTATTCAATATGTAGGGAGTATATAAAACATGCATAAAAAGTTCACAAGTTTTCAACTCTACAAAATTTCCACCCAAATTGACTCAGGTTGATTACTTCAGAAGGCCAAGTTGAGCTGTGAAAATCATTGGAAAAGTACACAGTTTATATCCCAAACTACAGTGCAGGGATGAAGGCTCCAAATGAAGGTTACATCTTTCCCAGGCTTCCTCACTTTTCTCTTGAGAAAGATGAGGAAGTGAAGGTGAGGTTCTATTGAGAAAGATAATCCCTAAACCTCCCAAACCCTTGGATGGAATTGAAACCCCTGCGCATGACAATTTTCTAATCCACAAGATTTGTCATCCTTCCAGACAGTTGGAAGGGAAACCCAGAGACAATGTTATTTGGTACTCTTTGGGATTTTTGTACCTATGGGATTTTTGGACCCTGCAAGATATTTGGGAGTACAGGATTTTTGGTTGCACCAGATTTTTGGGCTGCGGGATTTTTTCTCCCACAGGATTTTATCTGGCACCCAAATTACATACAATGTAAAATGTGGAATCTACAAAAATATCATCCACAAAAGACAATGTTGTTATCCCAAATTGGCAAACGAATTGATTAAAGACACTTTTGCTCAGAAAGAAACGTCTTCCTTTACTGAACAATTAATCTCAAACCTCAACTTTCTAGGATAAACTTTTCGTCGAGAAGAATTCTAGTCCTTATGGCTGGGGTAAAGTGAACTAGACTTCTCAGTAACGTATATTTCAACAAGACTTCAGCAAACAAGAGTCAAACCAGCAAATGAATGCTGACACATACACTTTGCGGTACTTTCATAGATTCGGAATAAACCAGACATGCTTGTGCAACCAAAACGGGGCAACAGAAAGGGGACCAGGCAAATGACCGGGATCCAGGCAATGTATCTAGGACGTGTGATGTCCTCATCTGCTTTGGGGCAGCAAGTTGCTTGGCGGAGATTGCAAATACAGAGACCAATATTATATACCTGTTGTAGGACACATATCTTTTCGTGACAATGTATCAATACATATTCTGAGAGCAGACATAACCTGTCAAAATATGCCCAAAATATGATGTGGAATTGGGACACACTGAAATAATTCAGATGACAATGCATAAACATTCCACAACTTGCTTTGCTCTGTGTTTTTCCTGGCTTGCAACAGGCTGACTTCCCATCAGGCCACATTACAGCATGAGTGGATAGTATGAGTAAAATTCAGAGAATGCAGAAAATGAATGCAAAATTTGAAAAAAGCATCAATTCAGAATGCAGCAGAAAAACCCATAACTCACCTATACAACTCTCAGGAATGCTTTGGTTCAACACATACACTTCACTCATTAAATTGACTTCTGGTCACAGAAGTTATTTTCTGTCCTTTTTTGATAGAGAAGAATCCAGATTCTGATTTTTCCTGTGGAGCACATCAGAGATTATTGTTAATTCCCTATGTTTCAATTCACCAGGTATGAAAGAAGTAGAAAATTGAGCATTGCATATTTCTCACATTCCATGTACAGTATAACCTTGGTCATCATACACAAGAAACAAAAAATCAACTGCAAAAAAATCTTTCAAGAACCCACCTGCTATAAGCTTTATACAATGAAGTGAAAGAATATATATACAAAATATGTGAATGGACATGTTGAATTTCATGTACAAATTAAGCAACAAAAATTTGACCAGACAAGGTCAGATTGAAAATTCACAAAATCTCTTCATCAACTGTAGCTTCTTCAAAATTATTCAGCCCAGATATTTGTGCATGATCCAAATTGTTTGCTTTCACTCCAATCAGGAAGGACATCCTGCGCAGGTATTTGCCAAGAGCTCTTGGGTAGATAACTGCATTGTATTCCTGCAAGCTTGAGTTGTTCATTGCAGCATTCAGGTAGCTAGAGAAAAACATCTTGCTTTCTTCAATGCTGCGATCCAGTTTTTCCCATTTCACAAATCGTTGCTTTGCTGGTGAGCCTTTGTTCAGCTTATCAATTCTGCATTGAAGCTGGTAATGCTCTATTTGAAGATGATGTAAGAAGATTTCCAAAGAAGGGTGAGGTTTTTTGAAGACTTCTTTCAGTTTGCTGTGGTAACCCTCAGCCAAGTTTGATGTCCGAGGTCCATTATTGTTGAAATGACTCCATAGATGTGGTGGGAAGATGCTGCTGTAAATCCATGTTGTCTCCATGTAGGAAGAGATTTCAGACATCTTCAGCATCAAGCCCTGATCTTCTAGTGAAGGTAGAATCCTCAGATATGCCCAAGCAGGTTGAATGTGGTCCATTGGCAGCATGGGGAGGGCCATGAGTCCTCGCACCCATGAACGTACACATCTGATTTCATTGTAGGGAGTTCTTAACCCCACCTCTGCAATTTTTCGAAAAACTGCTTGCCTGAAGTGAAATAAGCAGCCCCTGTGTAGGTGATCAGGAAAAGCAGCATGGATTGCAGTGATGGTGCCTGTTTCGAAGTCAGACATAAATGTTTTCTGTCCTGAAAAATTCCCAAACTTCCTCAAAGCTGCGTCTTTTATGATGTTCCACATCAGGAGATAGGTTGAATGTTGTTTATCTGGCAGCAGAGCAAAGATTATTGGAGAGCCTTCTCCATGTCGACTTGGTATCAGCTGAGTGTCTGACATGCCTCCAATTTGAACTGGTGGCAATGCTTCACTTGCCTTCTTATATGCATGGACAATGTAAAGTTGATAGAAGCCTTTTGGTGCAACCTTGAATGTTCCATCACAAACAATACATTCAGCTTCATGGAATATTTTGAGGTCAACATCTGATGCAAACACCAAGGTTTTTCCATCTTGGCTTTGATGAAGAAGCCACCTCTCATCCTTATGCCGACTATTGTTTGTTGCCTCCCGTCCCAGGAAAGTAAGTTGCAGCCTCTGAGGCAGACTTGTAGAATCTGTGATACGTATAATCCTTTTCTGGCGATGATGCCTTAGTGATTGTGCAACCTCCTGATAGGATGGAACAATACCAGCTACATCCATTGCCGAGACTTCTTGAGTTTCAAACCGTCTTGGAATGCTTGTCATAACTTGAGTGTAAGCTGCCCGCGGCAGATTTCCAGTTTCATCCACATCAAGAAACATCTCCCTTGTGAGTTGGGTGACCATGATTTTCTTGTCAGGCACTGGGAAACAGTCTGGATGATGATTGTCCTCAGGGTTTTTTTTTCCAATTACGCGGTTATCACGAACAGTCACATAACGCTTTCGCCCATCAAGCTTAAAGCACTTTTGGCAGTAGTAAAAAGATGATCCATTTCTTGCTGTGGAATGTTTGATGAATTTGTAGACATGGCCATGAATTCGAGAACTTTTGTAATGCAAATCATTCAACTTTAGAAGCCTTGAAAGGCCAAAAACTGCAGGCCCATAGTCATTCATGGCTCCCTTTGAGTACTTCTGCTCACCAATACAAAGTCTAAGGATAGAGAAAAAACCATAAACAGTCAATTACACATATAACAGGTATTTATGTAAATAATCCAGCAACCCAAAGTAGCTGGGGAAATCCTATTCCAAAAAATGTGCAATCCAATTCTGCAAAAATTGAAGGGATGCAGGAGAAAATCCTATGGAAGAAAAAAATTGTGGCCCTAAAATCTTGTGTGGGTGTTGATCCCCAATCTCAGAAATGTGGGGGGGGGGGGGTAAAAAAATTGCAAAAATAACACAGCATAAGGAACGTACAAGGAATAAGGAAGAAAACTATAAAACAATTGTGAGGCACAAAAATCCTGTGACCTACCAAATGTTTTAAGGTTAGTCTGGGTTTTGCTTCAAACTGTTTCAAAATGCATGACCATCAAGCATATTGAAATTTTTTGTAAGTATGTGTTGGTTTCAATTCCAATGCTTTTGAAGCTTTAGGCTTGGGAGGTTTAGGATTCTAAGGTTTAGAGCCTGAGAAAAATTTAGCCTTCATTTATAGCCTTTATCCCTTTTTTATTTGAGTGCAAACTGTGTACTTTCCTGATGGTTATTGCAGTTCACCTTTGCCACTGATTCAAAAACTTGCATCAATTATAACTTGAAAAGTTATTTACTACCAAATTTATTTATTAACTCCAGATAATTACCTTATTTACTCAAGTACCAGGCGCACCTTTTTTCCAGGATTCAAGCAAGAAAAAAGGGTATGCGGGGTACCCAGGGATACAATTTTGATCACAATTTTTGGAAAGCCCTATGCGTGCCGGGTGTAAGACAATCCTCCCGACTCTATTCCCCCCACTCCAAAATCCCTGATCCTAATATCCCCAATTTTAAAAATCCCAACGTTTATTCCTCCCGGTGTCTAATTGCCCCAAAATAAAAATCCCCACTCACTAAAATCCCCGAAAATGCAAACTCCCCAAGAATGCAAAATATCACCAAAAATGAAAAAAATTACAGATTTTAATTCATGGCTTCGAATTGAAATCTGTTTTTTTCCCACCAAGTACAGTGTGAGCATATATACTTGTATACGCGACTATGCTGCAAAAAGTTCCTTTTTTTTAGTTGCCAATATATACCAGGTTTTAGAGACAAGAATAGAAATGCAGTTAATGCTGCTTGGAAATCTATCTGCAAGATCAGATAATCTTTTCTTTGCAAACCTTTTCCCCTTGATTCCATTTTTTATTTTTTTGTTGGGAGAGAAAAGAATTAAAGAAAATAAACTTATCAAGGTTACCGGAAGTGATTACTTTATGGGTTAAAAAAATTAAGAGTAAGAGAACCCCAAATCCTTTGACCATATATAAATGTCCTCATGAATTGACAACTCATTCCAAGAAAAGTAAGCATCAAGTTCACTAGTTCAGTCACAATCAAGTTCACTTATTTGAAGTGTGTTTTGTTATCTTTGTGTCACCCGTGTACATTGCTGTTTTGTCATGGAGATCACAAAAACTCAGCAGAAGAAACCAAAGGTGTGTTTAAATGGTTTTTCATACACCATGAAACATAGAAAGAAGTTGTCAGTTGTACGGCAGTGCACTCATCATAAAATGGAGGACTGCTGCAAAACCACTGTGTATACCAACATTGACTTCAGTGTGATTGTCAAACACCCAATGCCTCATCATACGCACCCTCCTGATGAAGACAAAATTCAAGTCATCAAACTCTGTGTTCAATTGAAAGAATTAGCAGAACAAAACGACGGTTTTTTGTTGCAAATTCTAGCTTTGGAAATCAAGAAGGTGCAAGTAGAAATAGCTGGTGATCTGGGCAATCTTGAATGAATGAATGAACAGAAAACTTTATTTGCCACTTTTCAGCGTTCACAAGGCACAACCAAGACTCCCGCATCCAAACCCCCTCCCCACCCAACTCAATCTTGGGGGAGTTGGGTTGGGTGGGGAGGGGGTTTGGATGCAGGCAATCTTCAATCCATCAAGCAATCTCTATGTAGAATACGACGAGGAGTCCTACCACCAACCCTGAATGACCTAATGTTTGAGATCCCCCACAACTGGCAATTAACAGCTGACATGGAAGGCCCTGGTGCACCGGAATAGGAAAGATTTTTGCTCTTTGACAGTGGACCCAACCTATCATGTCTTCTCATTGTCTTTGCCTTAGATGTTGGCTTGAAGCCATTCCAACCATCAGTTTTTTATTTTTCGGGGAAAGTGTACATTTGGGATTTTTTTCATCAGGGATTTCAACAAAAAGCAGGGAAATTAAAATCAGGGAAAATAACACTCAGGGATTTTAAAAATCAGGCATTTTAATTTTGGGGATTTTTGTGACTGGGGATTTTAAAATTGAGATTATTATTTGGGGGGAATAGAGGCGGGGGATTATAATTGGGGGGATTGTCCGTTTCCCATGCGCGCCATATGTGAGTACAGTAGATTACAAAATATTCAAGAAGAAATGCATGGTGCCCAGTCTCATTGTCTAGGAGTGAATAATGGCTGAAGGGATAGCCATTCAGGAATATTACTTTCAAGCAGGACAATTTTTATGGAATAATAAAAAAAATTGCATGTGAGATGAGACAGGAAGTAAAGGATGTTTATAGTTTTTGATGATTTTTTTCTCAGGAACATTCATCAGCATTCTGGTCATTTGCAGCAGTGGGATTATAGTATTTTAATTGCACAGTGAAATATTGTGAAAATTTTGCTGAAAGTAATGAAGAAAGCATCTGAATTAAAAATATTTCTGCTAGTTCATTCAATTTTTAGTTGTGAAAATGCTTTCAAAAATATATTTGAGCCAGCAAAAACTGGGGTGAGCATCATACATGGGGATAACTTTTTTGCCAATTTACAGCCAGAAAATTGGGGGTGCGCACCTTACTTGAGGGCGCGTGGTACTGGAGTAAATATGTTATATTTTTCTGTCATTTTTGTGTGTTGAATAGCAGTCCTTTTTTGCTGTAACCTAATTTAACTTTGCAACTCAATTGTAAACTTCATTGCCTGTTATATGTAGCAAAGAGGGTTTTCCTGATGCATTATTCCATGTTTTTGGGATTTTTGTTCCTGCTAGATTTTTGTACCTGGCAAGATTTTTAGGCCTCTGTGAATTTTGGCATTATGGGATTTTCAAGCTTAAAATGAAATATACTTATTAAGTCAAATACATTTATTCCAAAATAAGCACACAATTTGGGCTCCATGATGAAATCCTGTAGGAGAAAAAATCCTGCAGCCTGAAAATCCAGTGCAGGCAAAAAATTTGGTAAGCCCAAAAATCTTGCAGGGTCAAAATATCCAGTTGTACAAAAATCCCAAAAAATCAATTCTTATATCAGAAAATCTTGTTTGAGAATTCATTTTTTATAAGATTTTCATAGGATATTTTTCTGATATAAGAATTGATTTTTTGGGATTTTTGGACCCTGGAGATTTTTGGGCTTACAGGATTTTTGGCTACACCGGATTTTTGGTCCGCGGAATTTTTCTCCCAGAGGATTTCCTCCTGTGGCTCCATGATAAAATCCCATAGGAGAAAAAATCCCATGGCCCAAAAATCCCCTGAGGCCCATAATCCCGTAAGTACAAAAATCCTGTATGCAACAAAATTGTGATATTATCTCTAAGTTTTCTTTCCAACTGCCTGGGATGCAAATATGGTGGATTATGAAATGGAGAAAGTGCAAGGGGTTTGTTTCCAAGGATTTCCAAGGTTTAAGAATTACCTTTTGTCAATAGAGCCTCAACTTCACTTCCTCACATTTCTTTGAGGAAACCTGAGAAAAATGTAACCTTCATTTGGATCAAGACTTTGTCCCTGCATTTGTTTTGTATGTAAACTGTTCACTTTTCCAATTATTTTCAGTTCTACTTTGCCCTCAACACATAAATTTTTGCATCAAAAAAACCTCCTTTGATATATACATATATGGTTATGGTCTGTAAATATTTTCTAAATCATCAAATAAGTCTAAATGCAGTGATATAAGTATATTTCATCTTGTCAAATTTCAATTTCAATGTACAGCACATGATAGAGCATAATTTTTTTTTTAATTCAAGGAGCCATTAAACTCAACAAGATTTCCACCCAAAGGCCACAGAGAGTAAATGCAGTTGGAAGGAAAACTCAGAGATAATATTTCAATTTTTTAGTATACAGGATTTTCAGGATTTTCGTACCTACCCAATTTTAGGACCCCTTGAGATTTTTTGGCCTACATCATATCGGCCTTATGGGATTTTTGGGCCGCGGGATTTTTTCAGGATTTTTTCTCCTACCGAATTTTCTCCTGCACCCTTCTCCTGCACCCCTGTTTGACAAGACACTTTTTCACATTGGGATGTTTGCACTGCACAAGATTTTCTGATCAATTTTCTCTTCTACCACAATTTCTCTATCAATTTTAGCATAGGAATATTCTCATGAAGCAATTCAAATTCCTACGAAATATCACACCAGCACTGAGAAGGGATGAAGACTGATTCCTTTTTTCTACTGGAATTCTACTATATATGCATTTCTTAATAAATCTAGGAAGATTGTGTCATCTACTGTTCCCATCTTCCCTTTTACCTTGGTCCTGTATAGGATTCGCAGTACCTTACAAAAGATAAATTGAAAACTTTGCACCATGACGGATTACCGTAAAAGGATAGCTGAATGAATGCTGAAAATTTGTCATTGAAACCAAAGCAGCAGTGACAATCATGGAGGGAAATGAGTGCTCTGTCTCCTGGATGAACCATTCAACTCCCTTGATCCCCATCCATGGATAGAATTGTTAACCAAGAAATAATTCAAATCCATGTAATCTCACCTTGAAAGTTTTCCACAAACCTGGAGTGAAGATCAACCTTCAGGAGGATGAAAGCATTGCTGAATTGTGGCTGACAGTGATGGGTGGTCCATGGATGACAGTGATGGGTGGCTTATTGTGATGCAATCCAGATGCATCGTCTGGCTGTGTGATGGGTCACGCAGGCAGGATTCTTTGAGCCTCAACTGAGGGGATTAATCAACTGAGGGGAGAAACTCATTTCCTGCATACCCTTTTCATTTTCCTAGTTCACTTCTCAGTGCTCTGAAAAGTCTGTTGCTCAGCAACGACTGTTCTGTCAAAGATTTGATCTGCATCCATGGTTATGCAATTAGATTCCACGGACCCCACGAGATTTTTTGGCCTACCGGATTTTTGGCCCCTCACCATTTATTTTTCATGATATTTCCTGTGTATTGTACCAATGTGCATCATTGTACCAATGTGTGGGTAAGGAAACCCTTGCCTTGTTGAAGGGAGAGGACCGTAGAATTCACGTCCCCAGTATACATAAAATCCTGTTTTGGCGGGAGAAGAGGTGAAATGCGGCTGAGACGAGACAAAATCTGCAGCCCTCTTAATGGGGCCTGGGAATGAAAGGCCCTTTTTTTGGCGGCGGGGTCAAACGGGGATCACCACTGGGTACTCAATTTTTTCACC